>JAGDQP010005956.1:19593-31075 GCA_022664845.1 Lepisma saccharinum | reverse complement strand
TATTTCTACACTGATTTTGTGTCGTTTAAAGTATAAGCAGAAATTTGACAAAATTGTCTATAGCATGCAGATTTGCTGTCACAATTATTTATAATATCATCATTTCAAATACATATTACAGTGACTATTGACTCTGAGAACTTTGCTCTAGCTGAAATGTTCTCCACTATATATTTACACATCTCTATGAAATAATGACTTATACCGACTACATTACCCTTCAACTCACGTTGAACTTGAGCATATTTTGATAGTGAAAATACATTATTTATTATTCTACAAAGTTAATTTTAAAATAAAATGTTTAACCTTGTACATCATACGATGACAACATAGTTCAAAAGAATACATTTCTGCTAATTTTATTCTTGCAATTTATCTTTTATGTTATTATGTACTTTACGGAATAAACCTTTGCTCGCACAAACAACCGAATGTATATAATCGTATGAGAAAATTGCATTGTGGAGAAATGATCCTTTAACTGAATTTGATGTAGACATCAGTGTAATTTAATTAGATGTATTATGATAAATCTTTCGAGCAATGAATAATATTACATTTCTAACTTGTTAAGATAACATTTGTTTCTACTTCAATCCATCCATTTTATCCTAAATATAATGCGGCAATCTATACCATAAATTGTCTACCGATGTAGGAATACGTCTTGTCTATATAACGTTCGTATTAAGATGAACTCATTTTTATAATGGTGTAAAAATTCGAATTTTATGTATACTCATATGTTATAATCAGAAACAATGTTAACATAGCATTTTAAGATACTGTTTGTTGTGGATATTAACAACAGCTTTGCCTAATCGATTGGAGGGTGTGTTTATTTTACTAGTAATTGATTCGATGCTTAATTATGGGAATTCAAATTATACATTTTTATTCTTAACCCTAAAGCGGTAGGGTGGGGTCCGCACGGACCCCAGTAGATCTTCGAATTAGGTTGTAGGAGCGATTGGTTACCGCCCTTCCTGTTCACTTCCTTTTGCAAATAGCTGAGTTTTTCACTCCACGCTACCTATTGGCGAGCATGATGTTAGCCCTTGATAAACTGCGCTGAAATACCGACGTAGCATGGGTTCCGCACAGACCCCACGCGACAGGAATCAGTTGTGCTATTTATTAATCATTCATTTTTTTTTGCTTATAGATAGAATTTTGGTGCTTCTGTGTAAACGAAGGCTTGCATTATTAGTAAAATATCTTTTAATTAAATACAAATATATGTTATTAAAGCAATATATACATGCAAACCCAACGAGACCGGGTTCGTTGCCTTTTCTCTGACAATTTGGTACTCAAAATTATTATATATAGAGATCAAAATTACAATAAATACATGAATATAGCAAATAATTATTTTTACTGGAACGTATATTAAAGACACTGAAACGGTATATTCATTCCAAAGCGAAAACCGAAATTATCTATGAGTGTGTAATTATCACTAATGTCCGCACGAACACCACACGACCGAATTCGTGTAGCGCAAGAGCACGTGTGCCTTAGGGTTTATGCACGACTTAAATTTTATATTATGTTCCTTACAAAATATGTTTACTTATTTAAATTTCCAGACAGGGAAAATGTAAGAAGAAATTGTTATTGCTATCCTAGATGTGACGAAACCAGAACTCAAGCAATAAGATTCGATATGATTAGGTAAGTTGTTACTAGCGCGACATGTTTTAATTTAACGCCTCAAGCTATAATCAACGTTTTCGTTCTATGACAGTAACACTTACTTATGTTAGGTTTTAAAAAAATAGTGAATGCCTACAACGTGTTAAGAGTTTGGTGCAAGTAACAAAACAACTATGGTGCTAAATAAATGAAATATTTTATGAAGTGTTAAAGAAAATTATGCAATGTAAGATTGAAAAATAATACCTTCTATGTTGCAATCAGTTAGTATTGAAAGTTCTTAATTGCGTTTTTTAATTGATGTGATACCAAATTAATAGTTATATATGTTTAAATGACTGATGAAATAACAGGGATTCAGATAAAACATCTTAATTATGATATAAAATGGAAATTATTAAATTACATTTTATTTGTTCTTAATGTGTGAATTTATACTTTTGGTATATATTTATTCTTTAGAACCCCACATTGCACCCCTGCCTTTTTGCAACCATTGTACAACACTTTATGGGACGTTCATCACGAGCAGATGTTCGACCTCCTTGGCCTGGGGCAGGCATGTCCCTAGAGATTATTGGATTGCCGAAGTTCTGGCACTACAAGAAGCCCTTGTGTTGCTATATGCCCGTAATCATAGCATTTTTAGCAAGTTATGATCACCAAGTAATCTTTAATGTTGGTCACCTCATTCCCTATATAGATTTTTGGATTTTGTATCAATATTTGCCTAATCTGTCTAGGTACCCCGAGCAAGATGGTATCAATCCTGTCTTTAGGTCCCGTTTTGAATCGCGGTTTTATCAGTTGACGCTGTTCATCAGGTAATATCTTGCCGGTTTCTAACCAACAATTCTTCCACCACTTCACCCTCCTTCATCTCCGTTGGGATATTGTAAATTATCATCATCGGGTTCCTCTTTTCAGTTATGTTTGTCATGGCAACATTTTGCTTCATGTTTGGATGGTTCGAGAGTTTTTCCCCATCCAAGGTTGTTGCCATCTGTAATAGAATCGAGCTTTTATTTAGGATCATTTGAAAGTTATTTTTTGTCTTTGTTCTGTACAGACGTAGTTATCCTCAATATTGTATTTATCAGTATTTATCCCTGTTTTGGTCTGAT
The DNA here is from genome assembly GCA_022664845.1 of Lepisma saccharinum. Lineage (NCBI taxonomy): Eukaryota > Metazoa > Arthropoda > Insecta > Zygentoma > Lepismatidae > Lepisma > Lepisma saccharinum. The sequence continues at coordinate 28,289 of JAGDQP010005956.1, read as the reverse complement.
CATAATCGTGGGTTTCGTATTCCTTTTAGTAGATTCTATCAGCCTGACATTTTTTTTTCGGAATTTTTGTGTTAACGTTTTTCAGCATTTCTTCAAACGTAACCCTTTGTGTCTGAGTCGGCGCTTCCCTTGCCGCTTACAGTTTGCCGTTTTCCACATATATCTTGCGTATTTCTTCTTCCTGCTGGGTTAGCTTTCCTTGCGTCTCGATTCCTTTTTGCTCAATCTGCTCAATTGTAACTTCCTTTGACTTTATTCTTACGCAACCTCGTATTGCTTCTTCCTTTAATGTATTAATTGTCCGTTCATTCTTGTCCAATTCCCGATCCCTTTCGTCAACTCTTGTTCGCCATATTGCTAATTTAGTTTCAAATTCGTTCAGCCTGCTGTTTGCTCTTTCCAACTTCTCCAAGTTTTTTTTCTAACTGCATTATTCTTCCTTACAAAGAAGCATTTCTTATCTTAAGCTCTTCATTTTTCTTTTCCTATTTGTGCCTTTAAACTCTTTCTTCTTCTTCCGGTGCTCTCATTCTTTTCCTGGATACTCCTTCATCTTGCTCAGTCTGAGAAACCGTCTCCTCTCCGTCTGCGTTCACGGTCCCTTTCCTTAATGCTCTTAGTGTTCTGGGAGATTTTTGTTGTAATTTCCCCTACTCTATTTTTTTGTTATTTCTCCCACATATTTTGTTATCCACATTTTTTTGTCTTAGGTCTCTTTCATATCTGATTTATCTGGATCTGCTGATGTTAATTAGCTTCTTTTAATTTTTAGCCTTCCGATCTTTAAAAACGTGTTATTAGATAATGGCTCGCCCTCTGTCTTGATTTTTTTTGCTAGTCCTTCTCTAGTAATGTCCGAAAAATATTATCCTCATAGTTCGTTCGTTCGCTAACCCGATATCAATTAGGATACGTTTAAGTTTATAGTAATTAATAATTGAATGAGCAAACAAAAGGTCACCCCGTTACCGCAGTTCCGGGAACAGATACCCCGAGAGTCTGTCAGCCAGGGACAGTGTATTGTCAAAAAGAAGGGAAGTAAAAAATGGAGGATATTGTTAATCCTCAGAAAAAATCCGGGGGGGGGGTAAACGTTGCCTAAGAAAAATGGTCATCGTCAGTATCTCGTCAGTAAGAGTTTTCACATTTTTACAAAAATAGATGATTTTTCGAAAACTATAAAACATGTCGGGGAGGAGGTAAATGACCTGGGGGACCACCCAAAAACATTCACAGTCAAATTCTGTTCTGAAAAAATTTCGGGGGGCTGTGACCCCTGGCTGAGGTCAACGACCTCCCAAAACATCATACCTCCATCTCATACGGCACCGGAGATAATGACCCAAGTTCTCCATTGCCTTAGTATAAGTATCCACAAAAAAAAACTTAGCAGTTTTTTCGTAATGATGGAGTCAGGACTTAGTCACCTTCAATTCACCTGCAGTTCAGTTCACCCACTTGTTTACAGCATCCAGTTAATATTAACATGTCGTATACTTTTTTATTTCCCTGTATTTTGTATAAAGTCATGTATTGGAATATACGATATCATATATAAATCATTATGTGAACATCAAAGATGTCCATCCCTTCAGAGGTGGCCCCTTCGGAGGTCATCCCTTAACATAATCCCCCCCTCACCCTCTAACCTGGAAGGTCATGTGGAGTTTAGGTGGAGGGCTCTCTCCATGCTCGAGGGTGATGCGGAGTGGAGGTCGAGGGCCAGATCAGAGCTGGAGTGGAGGGGAAGATCATAGCTGGAGTGGAGGTTGAGTGGTGGTGGTGGTGACCTCCGTGCTGGATTGTGATGTGGAGTGCAGGTGGAGGGTCAGATCAGAGCTGGAGAGTGATGTGGAGTGGAGGTGCAGGGTGAACTCCGTGCTTCAGGGTGATGCGGAGTGGAGCGGAGAGGCAGATCATAGCTGGAGTGGAGGTAGTGGTGACCTCCGTGCTAGAAAGTGACGTGAAGTTAAAGGCGAACTCCATGCTGGAGGAGAACTTGTTTCACTACTACATAGTGAAATAAAATAGTTGAGTGGCTTTCGCAAGTTTGTACCACTACCTACAGTGCGAGTGCGTGTGTGAGTTTTCATATCTTTGAAGATTCTGGACAAATGACGAGCAATGATGAAATTTTGGAAAGCGGCCCCAATAATGCATGTGAATGTGTATCAAATGAACTATCGAAGATTTCGGCATTGATTATTTTAGCTGAGAAATTAGAATGCCCGTAATTGCATAGGTGTACGACGTCAAGGACGACAAAAGGAAATAAATAATCTCATTTTTGAAAATATTTCAGTATAGCAAACTAAAACGACATTCCAGTAATTTGCCAAGTATCATGCTTGATTACATACAACTAGTGTTTCCTTCAGAGAGGTGACCGGGTGGGGTTCTTCCCCAGAGTGTCAATAATACATCCGATCTAAATCAACAAATATTGTAGCAACAAGGGCTTACTCATTGTTCTGCTAGAATTAGAACCTGCGTGCTGATTCTGAAGCCAACAAGAAACCTGGGAAAATAACAATTGCTAAATTTTAGCATGTCACCCGTCAGGCAGTCTCTCACACAATAAGTAAAATTTCCTTGCGAGACGTATTCAAGCTTTTGTTCCGGAAACTGGAACATTATTCAGAGCTTACTAGGGATTGGGCAGGAAAGGAAAACCTCAGTCTTAGTTATACTTATTCTACGGTTTACCGAACTCGCGTTGCCTCAGTAATAAACGTTCGCCATATGATTCTAACCTGGGCAAGAACAAGCAACAACATCACAAACACCCACTTCAAGAAGAGCCCTTCCAATATTGTCCTCCCAACAACGTCGTGGGCTTCCCAACATTCTCTTTCCAACCAAAATGGATATAGTCGTTTTTTCTCTCATCTGAGATTCTGAACTATATGGTCTTCCTCTCGTAGTCGTCGGGAATAGCGATTCCATTTTTTCTCACAACATCGGGTGAGTCGTACAGTACTACAGAACATCAAGTTCTTCATTATGCAGTCTCCTTCTTTCTCCTGTCATCTCGTCCGACTTCGGTTCTTATATTTTACTTAAAACCTTATTTTCAAACACTCGTGATTTATGTTTATCTGCTAAAGCTAGAATCACACTTCAACTTTCACAACCGCAACGGATTACCGGCAGAATAACCATTCTGTATCGTTTCAATTTTAACTTTCTTCATATTAATCTGGGTTTTAGGAGTCTCTCGACTGAATAGAAACATGCGTTGCCCAATACTAAACGACTTTTTATTTCGTTCGTGACCTCGTTTATGCTTGTTACATATACTCCTAAGCAAAAGGTGTCAATCCCCCTTATCCTCCGACCTGAAGAGTGATGTAGAGTGGAGGTGGAGGGCTATCTCCATTCTCGAGGATGATATGGAGTGGAGGTGGAGGGCCAGATCAGAGCTGGACGAGAGGTAGAGGGGCAGATCACAGTTGGAGTGTATATGGTTTTGACCTCCATGCTGGAGGGTGATATGGAGTGGAGGTGGAGGGCTATCTCCATGCTGGAGAGTGATGTGGATTTCAGGTGGAGGGCCAGATCAGAGCTTGAGCGGAGGTGGAATGGAGGTGAGGCCAAAATGAACACCTTTGGTCAACTTACTGAATGTATTATGATTTTAATCATTTTCATTAATTCATAGTATTTGCGTACATGTGCCGTTGATCAAAAGTTGTGTAGTGGTTACATCAATACTTTTGTAGGATCTACAATTTGAATGATTTATGTAATTAAAGAAACATAATAACCATTCTCTTTTTATGTAGGAAGGATAAACCAAGTGTTGTCTATAGGATCTTATTCCCACAAATACAATTATATCGAGATGTCATGTTTGGTCAACTGGAGATGCTCGGTAAGTGTATCGAATATATGTATTAAGAACGTCTAAGCATTTATAGAGTAGTTTGTCATTCGCAATCCAACAATTATCTATACTCTGTTTTTAGAACTCCGCTTCATTCGTGTACTTGTAACTGTGGGACAATATCGTTATTAGTGGTATTTTTGTTGAAACAAACAGTTTAATATTCCTTACTATAAAAATAGCATAAATCCTATATTTTTACTTAGTGAAAACAAGCACATCAGGATATTTTTCCACACCTTGTAGCAAATTCTAACGGTAACACGTCAAGTAGTAAATTTTTTGACAAAGCTGATTATGAATATGCGAGAAGGAAATTTCGTTCTTATTAAAACGTGTTCTTGGTTTATTTCTTGCTAACACGACTCTTCAAACAAAAAATTCTTATCGTCAAGTATTATTGCTCACGAACCCAATACATCTTATAAGGTGAAAGTTAAATTATATACGTTGCTGCTTGATGGTCTTAGTTACTCACGAAACACTCAAGCTATGTTTGTTCAAACTGTCTATTCAAACCCCCACCAATATAGTATTTCTTCATATATTTTGTCGCTATTAATTCAGCGAATATTTTAATGGCAGTGACACGTAAAATATGCATTTTAGTTCGATATATGAAAATTTATAAGGTAATTTTTCGAAGTTTCAATCTTTGCAAAACAAATAACGACAGATCTGATGCAAATTTATTTCTCGATGAGTGACTCAGTTATCGTGAATTCTGTGTTCATTACTAATTGAGGAATATGCGCGAGCAGTAGACAAGGTTTTATGTTTTGCACATGGGAAATACAGTCTTGTTCGTGCATAGGCTCTAATTTTATTTCACCATTAACACAGTTGTTAAGGTCCTCTTGTGTGAAAGAAGTTGGTGTAAACAATTTGTTGGCTAATTCTAAAACTAGATTCATGTTCAATATAGCAGATATATAGTCACTTGTTCAAACACAGCCACCTTGCAAACTCTTTGTCAAATAGCAATTAAAGAAATGATATATCTGGGCATTAAAGTAACTGTTTACTACGTTGATATCTTACATTCACTGTGTGGAAGTAATGTTTTGGTTAATAAGAATATGCACGACATAATTAAGTTGAATTCTAATGAGTATAAAGTACGCTTTCATTGTCCTGCCCTGTCAGGAGATGAGCTAACTCTATAATTAAGAAAAATAATTAAAATATTACTACAGAAATGTGATCACAAGAATACCTAGGCTTATATCTGAGTGAAAAAAGTGGACCAAACCTATAGTATATTTCAACTAGTAAATCCTGTTTTCCTTAACATAATATTAATTGTATATTATTACAACAATAAAGTCATGGGATTACATACTGAGATTACATATGTTTCATAACAGCGGATGAAACCTACCATATCCTATTGTTGATGAAACTTATTTGGCTCTAATACAAATACTATATTCCCCACCCGACATAGTTTATCCGAAACACTTGAAACGGCCCCAAACCCACGATCGCCAAGATCACACACTCAATTCTTGGCTAGGTGAAGTAAAAACTGCAACACCAAAACAATCCAGAAATATAAATAGGGTCGCCAGAAGCCTAGAGTAAGCAACGCATCTAACCAAAACTCTAGCTCCAAACATTTTCTACACGCCAGGCGAGCAGCCCAGAAATGTCTTCCAGATTTAAGAATATCTGGGAAAGAAGATTCGAGGTCCTTGTGATCGCTGCAAAAAACAAAAATTTAGAACGAGGGAGGAAATACCGATAAGGCGACACCTCCAATCTTTTTAACTAGATCGTCGGTTCATGCTCTGAAGTACCAGCTGGTTCAGATCAGCGATAGATTAAGAGAGGAAAACGCAAATCGATACTTGGGAATAATCTCAAACGATCATACGCATATCAATTCATATGTGACTCATACTACTCATGTCTTTAATCACTTTGAAGTCTACATCGTGGCAAAAGAACATGTCTTACGTTTACCATAGTAGGGCCCACACCTGTAGTCTGGAATCGCAATTCCTGAAATAAAGACGACGAACACAACGAATGACGGTCGCAACTCAATCTAAACGTCATGTCACAACGCAAAATGCAAATAATATCAATTCATACTGGAGTCACTTTATATGTTAACGCAGAATATGTCAATTCCATACCAAGTTATCATAGCTCAGCTGTCGAAGGAATCCCACCACTGGCCTACGGATTTATGAACCAATCTAATCTAATTTAAACCGCATCACTAAAAACGATAGGTTTACCGAAACAGAGAAATAATTTAGTATCGACTGCTGTCAAACTTCATGTAATGATTCGTAATTAAATTCAGATGAATATCATGGCAAACGTTAAATAAATTAGTGCACATCATAAATACTATTATACACTGTATATTTATTATCAAGCAATGCCTTAATTCGTAGCTAGCTAACTCAGAGATTTTCTATACTACGTTCATTGAACAGAAGCGCAATATTGTTCGAAGAAATATAAAAATTTCAAAATTTCAATTTATTAATTTGAATTTATATTATGTAAGCTTTCGAACTTGAGAATTTCATAAAATCTGAACAGAATTACTATTGGGCTGTAGGAAGCAAACAAATTTGTATCGTCTATCTTTTACACGTTGTGAATTAATTAAGCCGAAACAAAAGTTGGTTTGTCAGATATAAATGTCCATACTTTCTATAATAAATAATAAATTTCACTGAAATGTTCATAAGTTAGTCCAAAAATATTGTTAATCAATTTTGGAAAGATTTACTACATAATTACTTACAAAAATGAAGTTATTGTCCAAAACATACCTTAACGAAAGAAACAGGTTGACCTTATAATAAGCGTGGCGTCATTACAGATAATTACTACATTATACAATTGACGCTCTGAATTAATCTTGAATATCCAAAAATAATTTATAAAAGTGACTATTGAACGGAGAATAGTCGAATTATTAAATTTACAATTAACGTCAAATTTTCATCGAAAAACTGTACGCAAAATTGATCGAACAGACATGTTGCTAATTTGACTAGTAATGGAAATATACAGTAGCTGTTTACATTGCTAACCGGGAATTTCAAAAGGATTTGGAAACTGGAGACGAACAATTAGGGATATGATTATTAGAATCTAACTATCCGATATTTGAAGTGCATAAATTCAGTCAATAGCGGCCCCATACTAAAATTGAGAACATGTTATACATTGACAAACAATCTAGAAAACAAAATACTAATTTTACGGACGTGAAAAATTTCGAGGTAAACTTGTCGACGAACAGTCTTATTATCACTCGTATCAATTATTATTCTTGTCACGACTATCAATATATTTCACCGGAATGGACAAAATGATGTCGGAATATTCTTCTATTTAGTAAAATTGGCATATATAGTTACCAATTGCAGGTGGTGATCTGGAATTAAACATGACGGAAAGTCCAGACATCCATCCTTCTTGTCGATAAATTTGGAACTGAAACTAACATGGCGGGGAGAGCAGTTCTCCCATCAAACGGAGAAGAGGGTTGATTCACACCAATCAGCAAGAAACACGGAGCCAAGCATTGACTAGGATCCAATTAAAAACAAACACTAGATCCAAGTCAATGCTGCGTGATTAACGAAAACCTAAATTGATAACGACTGAAAACCAAACAAAAATCAAACAAAACAAAGAGAATGAACTAAGGAGAGCACGAAAAGAAGCAGAACGTACTAAGAAAATACAAGGGGAAGAAAAATAAAAAGGGAACAGCAACTAGGCTGTTACACAGTCCTCATGGAACCATATATGACAATTCTAGTCCAGTCAATAAAGGTTACGTGTCGGAATAAATTAATAAACTGCTAAGAATTTGCCAGTTGCATCATAATGGGAGTGTTTCCTGAAAACTCCCCGATCCTCCCCCTCTTGCTATCCCCAATTCACCAGAACTACAAATTTACAGACTATCAGAAATTGTATACTATATCTCCGTAAACAATATACATAACCACATCATTCATTTTTTGCTGTAATTCCTAGATAACAACGTACAAAATTTTTGTCACCCGTATATCTAGTATTCTGCCGTATTTCGGATCAAAAGAGCAAAATAACTATATTTTGCTTCCAATATTTACATTTTTCGGTGTAGCTTTTGTGAAATTCACCATATCGAACAAGTGTTCGAAATAAAAGTTGTTGCCTGATTCATAAGCTTTAAAATGAACCATATACATATCAATATGGTTGAACAATTACTGTATTACCTAGTGATATAGCAATGACGCACAACAGCACGCAAACTATGCTTTACCTTCTACCCTATGTGTGCCCTATCCACATTAGGCAATAGTCTTCTCAATAAAGGTTTTCTACCGAAACAAATTAGTAAGAAGCTGATATTTTGAGAAGAGTTCGATCACAATTTCAGGTGTATTTTCTGAAAATTCCCCACCACTCCCCATCTGCTTTCAGCCTTCCCCTTAATCCTTTAAACTACATTTTTAGCATTTTTTAGACATTTTGTTATATAGCTACGGCTTCAGCGTTATTCATCCGTAATTCATGATTAATATGTCATTCTCTTCAGAATGAAGCGCGCTTATGGCGTGAAAAAAGATAAAAGTCTAAGTTGATCAAAATGCTTACGAGACATTCACGCCTACATGTTACTTAAACTGCACAGAATAAATGAGTACATCCGCACTTCATAAGCCTCCCACTGAGAATAACGCGTGAAGGTCGACAGCTGTGGTGCCAACCATTTTCTATTAGGTCCCTACCGGCTAAGAGAATTGTCCTTAAAATTGATTTAATGTCGGTATTTCCTTAT
>JAGDQP010005956.1:364-11141 GCA_022664845.1 Lepisma saccharinum | reverse complement strand
TATATATATATATATGTGTGTGTGTGTGTGTGTGTGTGTGTGTGTGTTTGTGTGTGTGTGTGTAGGTGTAGGTGTGTGTGTATGTGTGTGTGTGTTTAGGAAAGTCATATTAGTCAACATGCTACCTCAAATATTTTAAAGTATGTTCCCGGATATTATATTAGTTAAGACACCAAAAGAGATTACAGCAAATAATAATCATTAAATTATATTTCTTTCCGATTAGGCTGTTCTGGGTATGCGTTTGGACGGTGGCTACTGGTTTCGCTGTATTGATTTCCTTCTCATTGTGGAACCAGTACTACTACAGTGCAACCGCGTACACGATTGCTGAGGATTCTGATAACGGATATTTCTTGTCATCTGTGGCTGTAGCTGTGTGCCCCATGTCAGATCCAGATCCTAACAATACACTGTAAGTAAGCGATTATGTGAGTAGATGCATGTTAAATATACTCCCTTATAGTAGTTTTACATATACGTTACTTTGATAAGTCATGTTTGGGTATCATTGAAAGGGACAATATTCTTTTGTGTAGTGTTTCCTGTTTGTATTGTCTCATATAACGTTCTAAACATATATAATCCGATGTAAATCGGGATACTAAAGCCATATATATAAATTATTGAGAAAGCGAGTACATAAAATTAGATATAGTTTCTCGCAAACAATATGATCGTTTGCATATATGCTATGTCTCTAATACGACAATGAGAAGGAACATATTCTAAATATTTCCGATGGTATTAGGGGACATAGTTAATACAACACATACTTACTCCTTGTAATCTAGACATCACGGTTCTATATGATAACAACTCACAACTCTGTTACTGTTTGTTGTGTCAGAATTTAATGTAGAGTGTGGTATCTGGTTGAGAATGATTATGCAGTAGAATGGCACTGTCTTGAAGGAAAATTTCCACATTATTGAGCGCAACTATATGTCCTATTTTCTAAATTTCGTTTGTACCATGAATTAGGAATGTAACCTATGTCACAAAAATTGTCCGGGTACCCACCTGGAAATTAAATACAAGTTTTTAATCGTCCTCATTTGGGAACACTAGAAGCCAATAATATGTTGGCCAACCCTTAGAGTTGATGACAGCTTGTACTCTAGATCACATAATTTAATAATGTGGCAGGTTTGATAAACGCAACTCATTACTTGCAGCACACCATTGTGAGAAGATATATTAACGCGGGTTAGTGTTCTAGCACGAAATCCGTGTTCCAAAATGTCCAAGATAAATTATATCAAATGAAGATCAGAACTCTGCCCGGGACAATCGATCACTGAGACGTTATTGTTGGCAAACTACTCCCGCACAATAAATGCAGTATCAACGAGGACCCTCTTGTGTTCAAAGACAAAATAGTCATCACCGAACTAGTCGTTGATGGAAGGACTTAAAAAAAGTACTTCAAATGTGATAATAGCCTTTTGCCGTGACATTGCCATGTAACGCAAGAAGAGGGCCAAGTTCCTTCACATGAGATATGAAAACACTGTAACCTCAACACAACCGACTTTAACAGTTGTCATTGTACGAGGTCATAGAGGTCATTCATCAGGCGTTCGACAAACCTATGTACTGCCATCTGATCAAAACGTTGTATATCGTTATTCAATACTCGACTCAACTGTTTTACATTCCTCTATGCTGGAGTAGGGGGGAGTCCTTTTTTTACTTCCGAGCCTTTTCAGTCTCACCCCTAATATTGTTTGATATCAGACCAAAGTAATGCATGAGAAAAGCTAGCTCAATTTAATAATATTAAATGATACCCCTAGAGGACTAAATTTCGAATGCATTTCAGTATATAATTTATGGCAAAATGCTTAAATAAACCCTTCTAATTTAGAAACGGCTTTAGGGAATAGGAATATATATTGAATAGAGGTACGGGGCTAATTTTGTGTAGCATTATCATAGCGCCTATCTTGAAATTCGTCATCTTGGTTTAACGTATATAATTTCAAATACGAAGAGAGTCATGTGACATATCGTTCTGGTGTAGCTTCTCACCACAAACACAGGTATTTCCAACTTATCTCGAATCATAAACATCCCTTTATTTTATATGGGCCAGTATAGTAATTGCTGGCGTCGGCCGGTCAGGATTATCAGTCACGTTCAAGATTTAAAAAAATGTTCTTTCCGGGGCTCGAACCCCAGAGCTTCGTGTCGTGGACCTAACGCATTAGACCGCATGGCTACACGGCCGGCTTATCTCTAATCATCTAACAGATATTACCTTTAAAGTATAGGTTTTATGTTAAAAAATGTTATTACACAAATGCATAAGTGTTTTAAAACTGGTAAACAGAAGGTTAAAAGCAAGCTAGAACGTTATTGTACACAATAATCATTGTTTATGTAAAATTAAGAGATATCAGAAAATTCATAATGGCTATAACATAATGGATATAACACTTGGTACTTTTACTTACAAATATCAGTTATGGTATATAGTAAGATTTTGAATTAAATTTTAGCCTTCAGAAATACGAGCAATAATAGGTTGCATAACTTTACTAGTCAAAAATTGTGAGTACATATTAAATATGCTACAATTTGCAAGGTTAAATTTGCTCACAAAGTTAGTTTTACCATTTATGATTCTGCCAATGCTTGCTCTCAACTTTCAGAGTAATTTGCAGAGTAATCACTGACCACTTTTAACAGAAACTACTTTTAGTTTTCGTCTTTTTTCAGTATGTTGTTATACTCCTAAGCTAACTTAACACCACTCTCTCCAACATCATTTGTCACAAGTAACGTCGCAATGAACATGCCTGTAGTCGTATTTAGTTTCTCACTCATCAGGATCAGTATTTCAAGCATCTCTGGAAAGTTGTGACCTGGTGCAGAGGTTCATAGTTTTGTGTCTTACAAATTAATTCAAGTCTTTCGTTATTACGTTGACATAACCTTAAAACACAAGCTTAGATTATTTATACTTATCTCTTCAATATATATATATATATATATATATATATATATATTACTATGACCAACAGTAATTGCTTTCACTATGTACACTTTTGTTTCTTTCGACTCACGATTATAAAACACTGCAAAATCTCTGGAGAGAGGTACCACAGTTGATTACAAAACTTTCGCAAAACAGCCTGGTAAATTTCAGTGTCTGGATATCCCGTTAATTACATTAAAAATAGGAAATCGTTTTAATATATCAGATTGGTATTTGTGGCCTTAAATCAAACTTCAACACACCATGTGACCAGAAAGATAAACACATCTCGAATTGATATATCTTCTGCACGTGTAAGATGGAACTGACTGCTGAATATAAAAATGTTTAAACGGTAAAAACCTTTGCCAGTCTAAATATTGTTCCCTGGTACATATCTCTACAACTAAATCTGATTTTCTCTTTGAGAGGATTGTTTGTATTATCTTGCTAAATACTAGAAGAGAAATAAAGAAAGGGGCCTTCTTTCTGCACATACAAAATGTTTCTGTTTCAACTACCAAAGCCCATGTATCCTGACCATAGTGCGTAAAATAAAAAAAAAACTTATATTCCTATTCGATGTCAGACGATCACTTTTTTCTACGCTCTTCAATCTTTTCACGCTTTTCACCATCACTTTTCTCTCGTACATCTGTCCTGCGATCAATTACCAGCATGCATCCCGGCTCCCCTTTCTGCCTTTGAGAATGCTGGAATAATTTGTATTCTCCAACATGTATCATGGTCAGTGCATCAGCATGTTCTATATCAAACTGATTATCTAATTCTTAAATTTGACCTTCTTGTTTCTTCGATGCACGATTACAGTGCTTTTGTTAGTCTCTACAATTGTTGTACAACTTTTCTACTTTCGATGCACAATGCTGTTTCTTCATAATAAAAATGATGTTTCTTTGTTAACTAAAGAGCAAGTTCAGCATAACACACCCATTGTCGTGACTGGCCGGGGTCAAATGTTGCTATAATGCCACATATAAAATAAAGTTTACCAAAGTTTTTGTTTTACATCTTTCATTGAAAACCAATACACGCATAACTTTTCTGTTAGAAAGCAACTTACTTCCAACCAGCTGATTGGGCATATATCCAACCAAATTTATTTTACCTTGTGATCGAAGTTGAATACTTGGTGATGAGAAAGACACCACCATTTCAACTATGCAACTTGTAACACTCACAGAACATTATGTTTGTTTTTAAATCGCTATTCAACTAACTCCAATGCACTCCATAATCTCATCAAAAAGAAAGAAAACGTGTTTACATAAATTCTAAGACTTGCCAATAACTTTAATTACAATGTCGCAAAATCTACCGCGAAAAGTAGATAAAGGTTTCAATGTTGGTAAGACCGATAATTTGGTCGTTCCTACTCACCTAAAAAGACACAAATCTATTCATGACAATGGATAAAAAGAAGCAAATACTCTAAAGCGTTTATGCGCGAGTAAGGTATTGACTCGTCTATCAGGTGAATAAAAGTTTTTACTCAAGGGTATTTTCTTGCGTCAATTGAGAGTTTACTCGCAAGTTAATTTTATTCACTATAATTTAAGTAAATGTTCTAAGTTAATTACCACAGTAACACTTTCTTTCAAACCACAAGTATTTACTCTTGATGGAAAGTGTACTCTTTTTTTCACTTAGTCCCAAGTAAATACTACAAAATAGGCGAAGATAAGCATTTACTCGTGTTTATTCACTTCACTCAATGAGTAACTATAATTAATGTTCTTTCTCCTCAAATAAAGAAAACCTTCCAAAATTCTTACATTCTGCCATCCGTAATATCAGAGTATTACATTTTATTACGACGCAACATTATTTTTTTAAATATAACTATTGCATACATAGATATAAGTTGGAAAGGATGTCATATCTGTGTTTGTCGTGAGAATCTATCCCAAAACGATATGTCACACGATCCCATTCCTATTTATAAATTTGACCTGAATTCAAGACGGCGGACTTCAAACTGGCCGTCATGATGGTGATACACGAAATGAGGTATGGTTCTACCATAACTACCTCTATCCAAGATATAGCCATTCCCTTCTGGCGTTTCCAAATTATAAGTATGTATTGCAGAACTTTGCAATATACTATATTCTAAAAGTAAATTGCAAACTTTAGGTCTCTTGCGACACCATTTAATATTATTTCATTGAGTTAATTTTAATCATGCGTTACCTTCTTTTGATATGCAACTTTTTTATGGGCTGAGAGCGAAGAAGTTCCAAAATGTATTTTTCTAAATATAAATAAGGACCACACTAATGTTGCAGTTTTCGACGTTTAAAGCACAAGAGTCGATGTTTGACATTTTCTTTTGTGATAGGAGCTTACGGTCAGCTGCACGGGCATCGAAACAAGCTTTGTTCATCTCTCACAGAACAGTCATTGGAATAGATCGAGATGCAGTTTGGAATTGTTAAGGAATGGTAACGGTGGTTACTTACGATTGTGCTGTTTAAACTCTCTTTAACACTTTCCGTTTCTTAAGATCAACATGTGCGGTCGACCTGCACGCGTCCCTTCACGTTTCCGGTTGACTACAACATCAGAAACAGTAGACTAGGGATGCTCAAGAGGGTGAAATTTCGCCTACATACGTCTTGTACAAGTAGCACCCTATTACCTCGTAAAGCTGAAAATCGGTGTTATCCCATAACATCCAACTCTGCTTTCTTGAGCTGTCTGCTGACTGCTCAGATCGCTAACCGTGTGCTCCACGAGATAGATAGGAATACTTTGTCGCCATCCCTAATAAACACATGTTTCGTGCGGTGTCTGAAAAATTTTGATAATAGGATGTAGTTTATTGAATGATGTTTAAAGTCAGTATCTTCCTATGGATAATCTCTAACTTTCCACTGTAAGGTCTTGCGTATAATGCATATATTGCTATACGTATAAAGCTGAAGATTAGAGGGAGGATGAGTGGAAGTTATGTAATGTGTGAGAGCGGTTATACCAGCAAATATAAATAAATATTTACGAATTCACTTATCAAAAACATTTATCAAGAAATGAACAATGCTAATGTTGTAATTGGAAGTTATGTTTAGTAGTAATCTCAGAGAAATGTACGCGAATTACACTGCAGGGTGGGAAACACTTGCCAAATTTTACAAGCTCGTTTTCTGATTTTACCACTGAAAATTAAATTAAATTTAATTTACTTCGGCCTTGAATTTTCCAATGTGAAGTATTGTGCTATCTGGTAAGAAGTCAGAAACGTCGCACGTAACAGACGGAATGAAAGACGAACCTTACATTCCTTTTGGTTGTAGTTATGATATTTTGGCAATTTTTCGTATTAACATTCCCTCAAACTAATTACTTTATTCTCGCATTTCATGTTTAATGTGTATTTATCAGTAAAAAATAAGTTAAATTTACTATACGTCTTATAAATGTTTGATTTCAATTTCTGAGCGAAAACATGGTCCATTTGTTTAACATATTAAGAATCGTAGGTATACATTTAATATTATTATAAAATATTTGTTTGTCTATATTTTACTACGATTCAAACTAGTTACACTTTTGTTTTATAAATTTTACTAAGAATTCAACTAAAATCCGTTGAGATTTCTGCTTCTACTACTACTATAGTCAGCTAAACTATGTGCACCACGATTTGCTAATATTTGATTTAGTACTCCAATTAACCTCAACTATACAGTAGAGTTTGCTACTGATGTTACGTTTCAAATAATATATTTTGTTCAATCCGCCTCTTTTCGTGAGTGCAACGTCTACTATCAAGCTTACTTCAATGTGATCGCGTATGAGCTGAAAGCATAACCCTGGAAACTTACCCGCTATTAAGTACCCCGGTAAATTTAATGTTACTACCCCTGATAAGCTCCACCCTTTCTGTCTCTTCTTTGACCTTGAATGTCGTTCAGTATGTTTAATTACTTAAGATGTACAACACATCTTTCTATCTGACTGTGATATTCGGGCATATAGCACAGCACGGGGTGATTTATAAAATATTTTCACTGCATGAAACATTCTTAAAATGTATTTAGTGTATATAGTCTTCGCTGGAACTTCGTGAGTGCGCGATTCCTTAACACCAATCAATTTTGAGATAGAGTTAGTTTTAGCTAGGACTGCTCTGCCTGTTAATTGCAAGAACAATTAATATAATGAAGATGAATTGGAGTATATTGAAGATCATACAGCAGATAGTTTTCCTCATACTACATGCGAAGGATATATCACAAGAAGATAACGAAGACTGAAATAAAATATTCAAATACGACAAAATGGCATCCAAATCTATTCTACAACTGTAACAAGTTTCGGGTCGGCCCTAGGTAAAAATATGAGTAACATATAACTGTACTCAAAACACAAGACCAAGGTAAATTTGATTGCTTCATGAAATTATCAGCTGTCGAAAGAGCTGAATAAGAGGAGTTTGCATACAGAAATTGTTGTCTTTGGTTTGGCGTAATTCTAGAAACCCAAAACACAAAGATGTCCAAAAGATTTACAAAAAATATGTAAAGTGCTTTTACTGTTTATTATAAATATTTATTGTAATACATTTTTCTTGTAAAAATGTCATCATGCAGTGGAAAAAAAAACACAGCTGCTATTCCATATGATTATTTCGATAAACGACGAGTTTGAAAGTGCCATTTTGTGTTGCCCAATCTCCTTGTGTAAGTTAGGTGTGAGATTCCATAGTCATTTGGAGTTAGTATGGACATAATATAAATGCTAACATTGTGGTTGCAAGAACATTTGAGATAATCCACTTTATCAGCTTAGCGAGGTTCGATGGGATCGTTAAAACGCGCCATAGTGGCTATCACTCAGCGCAATAGCAGATTATCAGTTCTTTACCATATTTCTAGGAAATATTGCATGTAATCTGAATAACTCAATGTTTGCTTTTGTTTGATAAATTTACATTATACTTTTCACTTCCACAGGTCATGCGAAGAATTGTTTGTAAATTGTTCCTTCAATGGCATGAACTTTGACTGTTGTTCACATTTTCAGTGGCTACCATCAGGGTTGATAAATTGTTATGTTCTAAATTCGAGACAGACAAGGTAAGAAATAAATATAAAGCAAGGGATGAATTATATATATGCATATACAGATGCTTATCAGAATAATGGAAACACCTGTAGTTGGCAACACGTCAGATGTATGGGTTGGCAGTGGTGTCGTGGCGACCGCAGGGCCGGACTGCTGGTGGTGGTGTGTTAGGTCGGTCTCCATACGTCAGGCGTCGTGGAACAGGAGTGTGCAGTGGCTGCAGCAGACGGAGGTAGTGTAAAATGGGAGACCTCTCAGAGTTTCAAAGAGGGCAAATTGTTGGTGCGCGGTTATGTGGAGTGAGTGTGAGGGCAGTGGTTAGTGTGTTAGGTGTGTCGCCAGGGACAGTGTCGAAGGTGATGACGGCCTACACAACACACGGGAAAACCACATCGGGGAAGCGGAACAGTGGGCGGAAGAAAAGCATCAGTGACAGGGCACGCCGGGTATTAAAGCGCATTGTCACGCGGAACCGTCGTGCCACTGCGGCGCAAGTGACGGAGGAACTCAATCAGCACCTCCCCCAACCTGTTTCGACAATCACAGTCCGCCGCGAATTACATGACATGAACTTACGGGGTCGTGTTGCACGGGCCAAACCTCTCATCAGGGACCAGAACGCTTTATCTCGCTGCAAATGGTGCCGCGACCATGCAACTTGGACCGTTGACGACTGGAAACGTGTGGTATGGTCGGATGAGTCACCATTCACCCTATTCCAAACCACGGGCCGTGTTTATGTGTGCAGAACGCCCAAAGAAGCGTATGATCTGCAGTGTCTCCGCCCAACTGTGAAACATGGCGGCGGCACGGTGATGCTGTAGGCCGCAATATCATAGTTTTCATTGGGTCCTGTGGTCACACTTCGCGGACACATCACTGCCAACGATTATGTAGCAATTTTAGGATACCACTTGCATCCTATGGTCCGGATGTTGTTCCCGGACAATGACGCCATATTCCAGGATGATAATGCACCCATTCACACAGCTGGAGTTGTTGCAGCGTGGTTTGAGGAACATCGGGATGAAGTTCAACACCTCCCCTGGCCCGCCCAATCCCCAGATCTCAACATAATTGAACATCTGTGGTCCATCTTGGAAACACGACTCCGGCGACGATTTCCACCTCCATCCTCTCTCACAGAACTGGCCGATGCCCTGCACGAGGAATGGTGTAATATTCCACTTGCTACCATTCACGACCTCTATGCCTCCATCCCACGTCGCATCAAGGCTGTTCTGAAGGCGAAAGGTGGCCCGACACCATATTAATCTGGTAAGTTGCACTTTCGTTCAGGTGTTTCCATTATTCTGATAAGCATCTGTATATTGCATTGTTAATATGGATAAAATGATATATTTAAAAAAAATAGTTTATTTCCTTATTGGAACATTTTATATTTCTTGCGAAATTGGATTCTAAAATATTAGGGCTGGTTTAATTTCATTCTCTGTAAAACAGAGAACGAACGAACGGACGAACTTCGTCGCAACACGGAGGCACTGCGCCAATGTACACAATCATTGCTGGTGCTGGCCCGCCAGTGTATTGAGCTAAATGGTGACATTTTCGAACACCTGATCTGACTCATGTGCATTGTAGAGGTGACCTTAGTGTCCTGTAACATATTATCTCACTTTCGCACTGATTTTGTGTAGTGCTAGTGGGTCAGACTTGTCACCATGGCACAACGTTTCTGTAAGTGCATCTATGCAATGAAGTCTGAAAACATATATGTTTATATGCACTTTTTTATGATCCTCTGCACAGCGTTGAAGTATCCACTGACAGAAGTCTACACCTGGCTCAAAATAGGCTGGACCAAAACTTGGAACTCGCGCATTATGGTATGGATGCAAGTGTTCTTGGTGGAGAACCCTCCAAACAGTGGTACTGCTTCCCCTCAAGTCACGTACCATGCGTCGGGTGCTCGTCGAAGGATCCCGTTCCACTTGTCGAAGCACATCCTCTTCAAACTGCGGGGTTTGTACGCGTCTCGGAGCACCACAGTCGATTCTGTTGACGGTGAAGGAACCTCTATCCCTAACCCGACGTTCTAGTTTGGGAAAGATAGTACGTGCGGTATTCGACGATGTGGAAAGAAGACGCGCACGCCTTCCATGACGATGAGCTTAGCCATAAATTAATAGCATTTCTGCATACTCATCAAACGTGAACTCGGCCATTGCATTAAACTGCACGATCAGATTACGAGAGACTGTTCTCTGGCCTCGATCGCAAAGCAAACTGTTGTACTGTGGAGAAGATTGTACTGATAGGTGTACGTCACGTTATGTGCAGGGGATCGCAGCGTGAACGTCATACACGCCAGTTGGAAAACCATGCGAAAATGCTTGTTTTTGTTGAATAATTTGCTGCGCTTGTTGATAGATACACATTCTGGTAAAATGGGATATGAAGTCAGAACCAGGATTGGACATGTGAAGCACTCGGAAGGTAAAACCGGTACGAACTGTTTAATATACACATTATTCCTGCCAATTTACTTTTCTGCCTGCAATGTACAAAAGTGTTGTATTGTCTGCTTCTTTTCTCGATTACGTTAAGTCGAACACACACACATTCCACCATGAACAACAAAAATGGCAAATTGTGGTTTTGGCTCAGCTGGTGATGATTATTGCGTGTCTTGTGACAACCTTGAATGATAAGGCTCGTATGGTTCAGTCTCCATTGTGC
>JAGDQP010005955.1:43912-75082 GCA_022664845.1 Lepisma saccharinum | reverse complement strand
GTAATGATGTACGGCTGCGAAACTTGGACATTGAATGCGCAAACTACTCAAAGATTGAGAGTCACACAAAGAGCAATGGAGAGGTGCATGCTAGGAATAACCAGAAGGGACAGGAAGAGAAATGAATGGATTCGCGCACAAACAAAGGTAGAGGATGTAATCAAGACTGCGAAGAAGATGAAGTGGAGATGGGCCGGTCACATAGCTAGACGAACAGATGGAAGGTGGACGACAAATGTACTACAGTGGATTCCTAAAGAAAAGAAACGACCGAGACGACGTCCAAATGTAAGATGGGTAGATGAAATCAAGCATTTTTCAGGAGCTACATGGATGAGGATATCAGCAGACCGAGATATGTGGAAAGAAAAGGGGGAGGCCTTCATCCAGCAGTGGATAGAAAACGGCTGAATATGATGATGATGATGATGATATATATATACATACATGAAGAACTGTTGTATAAATATATATTATCAGTAAGACTTATTTTAATTTATAGTCAAATGCATTTTCTTTAATATAAAAAAGTAGCTACCCAAAGTTGCCTCCTTTTTTTTTATTCAATGGTTCTAAAATGGCGGAGCCCGAAAATCCGTTTGAGCTAGAGTTACGAAATTTGGCATAAAGGTGTTATCACGAGTAATTGAGGAAAATATTACATTTTAAAAAAGACGCCAATTTGGATGAAAAATGGCCGCCAAATCTATTGTTGTATAGAGTGCACAGCCTAAACCGCTGGAGCTAGAAACACCAAATTAGATATGAACGTACATGATCACTAGCAGTTTAAGAAAATATTACAAAATGTTTCCAAAGACGCCGTCTTAGATCCAAAATAGCGGGACCCAAAAATCCATTTTTCACACCGTTTAAGCTAGAGAAACGAAATTGGTCATAAAGGTGTATCATCAAAAGTAGTTTAGGTAAATATTACAATATTTTGAAAAAAGTCGCCATCTTGCATCCAAAATCCCATCAGGAATCATTTATTAAAAAAGGTCATATTTCATTACAAATTATCTATTAAGTATACGCTAAAATGTAGTTAAGCGGGTTCAGTTTTTCAACTCTGACTTCAAATTCGTAATCAGTGACCCAATAAACCATGAACATGATATTCATATTGATTGTAACATGATATAAGGCTGTTTCACGAATAGGGGATGCAGGGGGTTACATTTTGCAACTCTTGACTTCAGATTCGTAACCAGCGACCCCCCCCCCCAAAAGTAGATTTTGAGATCAGTTATTTGAGTTTTTGACAAGCTTTTTTGGAATCGTCCGCAGTGTGACGTCATTACGTCGCTGTACCGCAATTGTTTTTTTTTGTACACGCCATAAATCTATATCTATGTATGTTCATTGCACTGTGCAAATGTACATTACAGTAATTTATATTAATTCAGTTTGTACGTAAATTTCTTATTTGAAGTTCTTATGACCGTTCAAGAGAAGTTTCAGTGTCTATTTCTAAATAACGGACAGTTTTTAGGTCTTTAGTAGGAATCATCACATAGCAGTCGAGCATATAATTTTTCAGAGCTGGATCTATTAATATCGGATCCGAACCATAATCGGGATTGAATCTCAGGCAGAATATGGTGAACAGAGCAACATGTGATGTCACTCGCTACTAATATGACCATTCTTTATTACCCAATCTTGCCTCCTCGGTGGCGTGGTACCTTCATACCGTCATAGACTTCGATATAAACCCCCGTCATAAGTAGCTTGAATTTCAAATTCCAATATAACAGATTCTCACCATATCAAATAAACTCACATTTGCATTTATTGATTTATTAAAAAAAGAACAATATAAATACAATTGATATAATATACAGTGGATATTTTACATCACAATATAAAACCGAAGTTAATTATGAAACACTGGTAGTTATTTCCTCTTCCTTCTCTTTCCTTTTCCCGATGAGACAACTGCCTTTGACGTTGTGGACGATGATGCCTGCACTGTTTCCACTACTGGCACATTCGTGTCTTCTGGAATATGAAGTGTAACTTCCTGACCTGCTGGTGCTGCTGTCGCTACAGCTTGGGTAGTGCTTGGTGAATCGCTCACGTTGATCATTTCTTCCTCTCCTCGTTCCAAGTTTTGAAGCCTGCAAAAACAAAAGCATAATGTACACATACACCAATAATCATCAAGTAATTTACTGTTGTCCTTCTCATAATGTTCACACACAGCCCCTGTGCGTGTTACGTACCTGCATTTGGGGAACTAAAAGAAAAAAAAGGTAAATTTTCACATTAAACAATTTGATATACTTTATCTCTCAAAGAAGGAAGGATAATTGCAATTTCATATTTGAGTTAAAATATAGTAAAATCATTTTGGTAATATTCTTTTCTTTGTCGCAGTGAGATTACACCCTTTTTAAACAAACCACACAAAATGAACTTAGGCCAATGAATTGATAAACTATCGTCCAAAGAACAGTTATATACAATTATTTGAAAACTTTCCTTCAGTCGAAAGAAGCAACTAATATAGTATAGTAAGTATTTTTACTCGTTCCACAGCTTATATTCTGTCCTGAGAAAAACCGACAACCTGATAAAGATGTTGCCTTATCAGCAAGCGCTGATGAGATTTTTTTGTCAATTATATATAATTGAAGTTAAGTTTTCACTTGTCAGTGGGTTTGAAATTACAGCGTATGTTTTAGCTATATCGAATTCTCAGCGTACGTACATATATGCACATTGCTACTGCCCGTTAGGTTACACAACGTACTATTATATGCAACGAATAATTAAAATGCACCTCCACCACAAAAATCGTGATTCTGTCCACAACGCAACCTAGGCAAATTAAGTGATGCAGGTTTGGGAAATTGTTTAAAGTACTTGTTAGTAATGTTTCAATTAATGAAAGACCCAACTCATCGTTAGTATCGCTACATGGTGTACAAATTTATATTAATGCTCCAACATAGTGCATTTAGATTTTACTGTGCAGTTCAAACCACCTTCATTCCTGAAGATTACATTGAAAAGTAAATCACGAGCCTCTCAGTTACGCTACACTAATGCCGTAACCTAAGTGCCCCCTCTCCACAGATCTTATATTAGACTTTATAACGAAACCTGTGGAAAAACAAAATGCCTTGTACCGTTATTAACTACTATCGTTTAGAAATGGATTTAACCCAATAGTATGGATTACTCTCAATAGAATAGAAGGACAAGATACATCTGACAACCATCATACTGCAACGCAACAGGGCGTATTTGCATTTATTTAATACGTGATGCTGTTTGATTAATTGTATTATGTTAATTCATTTGAATAGTATAATTAATTGAATACGGGCACTATAAAAAAAAAGCCGTTCAAGGCAAAGTCAGTGATAAGATTTGCTATACGCTGATGCAGAAAAAGGCATGATGGAATTAGGAACACTCACATATAATGAGAAATAGTTAAAGAACAGCCTACTAGCGATCTAGAAGTTCTAGCTGAGCAAGCAATTAGGTCAGGAGGAAATCGCTTCCATAATAATGATTCGCTTAACAAGAACTAGTAAATCTGTATATGAATACAAAATAATTGTATTTATGAGCTAAGAATGTGCATAAGAAGAAAGAACAGATATTCTTCCAATATGCTACCTCTGAGGCTATAAGCAAAATCGTGTCGGAACATTTGCAATATAGAAATAAGATGCACATCAACACAATAGTTACATTACTACAAAGAAACCATGCTCTGACGAAAAGGGAAGTGTTGCAAATGTCCATATGCGCGCATCACATTAACCAACTGACTGACGACAAAACGAAGATATTTCGTCTGACAGCAGTTACCGTAACCAGTGGATGTCGAAAAATATCCGAACATCCTTTAAGTCAAACGATATTGCTAGTCTGTTCTACATTTGACTTATTTATATTATCTTGTAAAATTGGTAGACAATTTTGTATCTTTACAGGCACACAATCGATCCAGATTACAATTCATTACCTGGCTCAAACACTTTCACTCATTCTTGATTCATAACATATAAACATTCATAATCGGAAACTCCATGAAACACTATTCTTTACATTCATAGTACGTAGAGAAAACATAAGCATTCATGTATTTGTACATATAGCACATTCTATAGGAAAAGGATCAGCTATACAGGAAGGGTGTTCTATACAGTGCAGAACTAGTAACATTCCAGAAATGTTAATACAGAAAGAAGACTGTCAGCTGAAAAGCCCACACACCATGAAATTTCAACAGTGGCCTATGTTTTGTTGGAGCAATATGCAGCACAGGATTTATGTGCAGGGAAATCAGTTCATTTGCACCCAGCACATGTTAATAAAGGCTGAACATCAAAGGTAGAAAGCCCCAGGAGGACTTACTGAGATTGTGCCTCTTGCTCCAAACTCTGTAGCATCTGGAACCCTGTCTCAAGTGATGGCTGTAGCTCTTCTCCCTCGCCATCACCCAGAGCTGGGAAATGAATTTCAGGGACATCCTCTTCTTCGTTGTCTTCAGTTTTCACCCTGAAATGTCTCCGCATACGTCAGAAAGAACTGACTCTCAGAAAACAGAGATTCACCCAACAACAAATTCTGTAACTCAAACGAATAATGATGGACGGTATCAAGAACAAAAAATTGAGCTATCACGATAGATCTTACACCTTAAAGGTATTCATAAACATACACCGTTTCAGTAAGGTACACGGTGTTGTCCAGACAATATTGCCCATTTATCAAATGCATTGCATGTAAAATAGATAACTTTATATTTCTGCGCTTTATACCAACCGTGGCTACAAGTCTAATTCTTTTTCCTAACCTTGTCCAGTGCCTGTAGGGGAAAGGGAATAAGTAGAGTAGTAACCATTCGTTTGTTAAGACTGACGAAAATCATGAAAGACTCCTCTTCACGCTATGCCTACTCGTATTCCTCATATTTTAGTTATAAATGTACAATTCTTTGTTGATATTCATAGCACAAAATATAATTTTATAAAGTGCAAAGACTTTTCTAAATTATTATCATGAACCGACCCTTTCCGTTTCCTTCAGACTGCATATTTATACACCATTTAAGAAACACCGACGGCACATATACGCAAGATTTGTTCGTTCAGTGATATTTAACTATTAACAGTGTTCGATTTGTAGCAGAGGATGGTTGGGATTTCCCTATCATGGCTCCTACCATATGAGATTCGAGGTTTAATTCTATTATTTATTACTTAACACGTTTATTATTGTTATTTCTGGTTGAAGCATTGATAATGACGATGATAGGTGATAAATTGAATGTTTTATTATTCTTACAGAGTTAAACAAACGCGGAAACGATGATTATGTCGAGCGAAATGTGTTTTCGGAGACGTTCGGTTGTTTTAAAATACGTAGTGTGTTTTGTGATCAATAGATGGCAGCACCGTTTTGTACATTGAAAGTTGATATGGCTGCATATTTATATAAATGGAATTTGGTGATAATTTTACCTGAAACGAATGTTGATATTATTATTATTTGTAGTTTTGTTTTAATGTTTGTTTGATGTATAAAATATTATATAACTATGTGAAACTGAAATTGTACAAATGCTAAAGGTACCAAATATGTAGAGTACGACGGATGCGTCGCAGTTTTAACCTTATTTAAAACGGCCTTTCTTCTTGTAGGCGTTAGCTCTTTTCTATAAGATAATGTGGTATAAGATAAGATTCGTTGGTCGAGATGCGTAAAGCTCTTATAACTAACTTTTGTGATCTGATTTAGGTTTGCACGTAAAGTTGTTCGTAGTCTCCACTGCGGAGCAGACTTGGAGCACCCTCAGCTTACCCAACGTATTACCTAAATTCTTTTATATTAGCTCTACCGGAAGTTATAGCTGGTCGAAGCATTACTAATCAAAGACGAAAAAATGAAGACGACAGGCCATGTCAGTATCGCGAACTTCAAGAAGTCTGTTGCGAAGTCCATTTCAATTGGCACCCAACGTGGGACTCGGAGATGAGACAAAAGGAAACAGTAACAGTAGCCATGATGATGCAAAAGTTACAAAGAGTAAAAGAAGAAAAATTGAAAAGAGATGGATATAATTACGTCATTGTTGGATGAACAGAAGGAAGAAATAAATAATAATGCTCAGTTCATTTTAGAAATGAACCGCAAAATAATTTAAATTGTAGAAAGCCAAGAGTAATTACGAGTACAAGTAAAACTAATCAACAGAGAGAAAAAAAATTCTCAACAAGAGTGGCTACAGAACTGTAACATGATACAAGAAAAGACACAGGTACATTCCAATAATATTTGTAATTTAAAAATAGATGTGGAGAATGTTAAATCACATAATGTTAAAGATAATTCACATATGCCACATCAGAAAGAACAAACTAGAAGTAATATATCAGAAACCGTGGGATTAGAAAATAGTAGTGTGATTAAAAGGGAACTAAAAGAACATCGCCATAAAACAATCAAGTGGTATAAAGTGCGGAATTACTTCAAACAAATCGCCAGTGATCTTAAAGCCATAAATGCCAAACTACCAGGAAAAACGATTGTCCTATTCATTTATGAAAGATAAATTGGCAAACCGCTGTCCTGAAACTCTTTAGCAATTATGCAATAAGGTCAATTTTTTGGAAATAGTGTATCACATGATGATTACCGACAATAATACAGAAATTCAAATGATGGTTGAAAGACGTCAGAAACATCATATAAACACTGATAACAACTAATCCTGAATATCCAGAGAAGACTTGTTTAGTTGATTTTAATGTTCAAATGCCTCAAGCTATGAAGGATGAGATGCCTAAAATTCTTTGAGCGAATGAACATAAATACACTCAATGATCTTGGCGAGATAAAACTTCAACGAACGTCAATAACATAGATGACCAAAGGGTTTGTGTGGAATTTCCTACTATTGTTACTTCGAATTCAACCACTACCAGTATTTCTAACAAACCAGGAAATATAAACGACTGTTGTCAGAAGAAAGATGATTGACAACAATTACGTTTAAGTGTATATCAAAGGGCCAAAGTATCTTATGAAAGGAATGAACTTGTACAACTGAACACAAATGATAACAAACAGTTCTCTCAACTCGAAGAAAATGGTAAAAATGGTAATAAGATAATGGTATAGTGAAAAGGACCGAATTCCAATTAGTCTAGATCAACAAATAATTACGGATTGGACAAAAGATTGCGATGACTACTCGTCCAATACTTCTTGTGTAAGTAAAGAAGATAGAATCTTAGAAACCAAAGATGTAGTAACACTGGTTAAGACTGTGAAGAAAGAAGAACCAATAATCTCGAGTGGAAAACGAAAACGAGTTAAGAATTATAAGAAAATTGTGGATAAATGATACGGAAGAGCTCGAGTAAGAGCCTATAATTAACAAGCACAGGCTTGACTTTCCATAATATAATTATATTTTTGAATTGCAACGTTGAGCTGTTTAATGGCGAAGTGATTTTCTATGATCAAAACAGTGTATCTAAACTTATTTCAAGGAAAATGGAACTTTTATGCTATTACGAGCATGAATTAAGTATATAATTGATGTAATAATGATTAGTGAATTTAAGAAATATGTTATGAAGTAAGATTATTAAGTGGAGCAAAACTTTAATTATTCAAATAAATTAATTATGAATTAAATATAAGTATATAATCAATGAGAATGAATTATGAGATGAATTTATAAGAATTACTGAAGGTGAATTATGAATTAATAAATATATTAATGAATTATTAAGAGAATTAATATAATGAATTGATATGAAAATGAAATACTGAAAGGATTATGACGTAATGAACTGATATTAACGAATTTTAATTGATATACTAGAATCAGAAAAAGGTCATTAATATATTTAAATAAAATAAAATAATTATTATCAAAATAATAGATAAATCAAATTGAATTAAATGACGATTCTTAATTGATGAAATTAAAAGAAGAATATTATTATGTTACATTTTAATTAAAAGATTCTAATAATTATCGATAATGGATTTATACTCTTACAAATGATGAACTTATTTACTTATAATGGAAAAGGTTTATCGTTGAATAATAAAACCAAAAGACTATTATTTATAGTTCAATCAAAATACTGAGAAATGTTATGTTCAAATTTTACAAAATTTTATTAACAGTTTAATGTGTTGTTTTATCGGAACATATCCGAAATTTAAGAATAGAAAAGAAAAAAAAGTTATAGTTTTAATTTTGAAAATATTCTCTTATTTATAAAAAAAGACTCAATATGAAATTTCGTCTTTTTTATATCTCGTTTATTGTTATGGCTCTTACCATATGAGGTTCGAGGTTAATTCTATTACATATTATTTAACACGTTTATTACTGTTGTTTCTGGTAGAAGCATTGACAATGACAATGATAAGTGATAAATTGAATGTTTTATTATTCTCACAGAGTTAAACATACGCGGAAATTATTATTATGACGAGCGAAGTGTATTTACGAAAACGTTGGGTTGTTTTATAATATGTAGTGTGTTTTGCGATCAATAGATAGCAGCACTGTTTTGTATATTTAAAGTTGATATGACTGCATCTTAATATAAATGGAAGTTAGTAATAATTTTATACGAAACGAATGTTGATATTATTATTATTGTTTGTAGTTTTGTTTTATGTATAAAATATTCATTATATAACCATGTGAAACTGAACTCCAAGATGTCTATTGCAGGGTTCCCTCTCTAGAAAAATCTTCCCAGGCTGTTTACAGATATATATACCTCTAGCCTGTGATATGGACGATCCCAAAATACCGTATAATATATATCTCACTAATTCTTTCCCCTGTCTGGAAATTGCACAAATCGAACACTGACTATTAACAATACTTCAACCAAACGAACGCTCTTAAATATCAGTAGACACTCAATATCATTCTTACATATTCAATACACAATTCCATCTCGACATTAACGTATTGAGCCTGATATATCGTGATAGTATCTATTACCGTCCATCACCATCTCGTAATACTACGTTTCTGCCGTTCTGGTTTAAGCAAAAACTAAAACTTAGTACAATCTTCGGTAACAACTTCTCATACCTACAAAGTACAACAAAAAGAGAAAATGCACTTCAAGGTCAACTGTGGCACGTAATAATCCAGATCATATATATACTGAAAAATTCACCCACTGAATAGTAAAGCATTTCAACATTTTGGAAATATTGGTTAATATCATATTTAGCCCAGGACCCAACTGAAATGAGAGTGTATTAAAATATATACAGATGCTTATCAGAATAATGGAAACACCTGAACGAAAGTGCAACTTACCAGATTAATATGGCGTCGGGCCACCTTTCGCCTTCAGAACAGCCTTGATGCGACGTGGGATGGAGGCATAGAGGTCGTGAATGGTAACAAGTGGAATATTACACCATCCCTCGTGCAGGGCATCGGCCAGTTCTGTGAGAGAGGATGGAGGTGGAAATCGTCGCCGGAGTCGTGTTTCCAAGATGGACCACAGATGTTCAATTATGTTGAGATCTGGGGATTGGGTGGGCCAGGGGAGGTGTTGAACTTCATCCCGATGTTCCTCAAACCACGCTGCAACAACTCCAGCTGTGTGAATGGGTGCATTATCATCCTGGAATATGGCGTCATTGTCCGGGAACAACATCCGGACCATAGGATGCAAGTGGTCTCCTAAAATTGCGACATAATCGTTGGCAGTGATGCGTCCGCGAAGTGTGACCACAGGACCCAATGAAAATCATGATATTGTGGCCCACAGCATCACCGTGCCGCCGCCATGTTTCACAGTTGGGCGGAGACACTGCAGATCATACGCTTCTTTGGGCGTTCTCCACACATAAACACGGCCCGTGGTTTGGAATAGGGTGAATGGTGACTCATCCGACCATACCACACGTTTCCAGTCGTCAACGGTCCAAGTTGCATGGTCGCGGCACCATTTGCGGCGTGCTAAAGCGTTCTGGTCCCTGATGAGAGGTTTGGCCCGTGCAACACGACCCCGTAAGTTCATGTCATGTAATTCGCGGCGGACTGTGATTGTCGAAACAGGTTGGGGGAGGTGCTGATTGAGTTCCTCCGTCACTTGCGCCGCAGTGGCACGACGGTTCCGCGTGACAATGCGCTTTAATACCCGGCGTGCCCTGTCACTGATGCTTTTCTTCCGCCCATTGTTCCGCTTCCCTGATGTGGTTTTCCCGTGTGTTGTGTAGGTCGTCATCACCTTCGACACTGTCCCTGGCGACACACCTAACACACTAGCCACTGCCGTCACACTCATTCCACATAACCGCGCACCAACAATTTGCCCTCTTTGAAACTCTGAGAGGAGACCGACCTAACACACCACCACCAGCAGTCCGGCGCTGCGGTCGCCACGACACCACTGCCAACCCATACATCTGACGTGTTGCCAACTACAGGTGTTTCCATTATTCTGATAAGCATCTGTATATATATATATTGCTATTTTTTAAAAAATACCTACATATTTATGAACGTATTTTCTTGTTCAAAACAAATTTAAAATTTCTACACTCATTAATTCTTTGGCTGATGGAAAAAACCATCGACGCCACAGTAATGTTTGTCATTGGATTCTATCCTGGGTAAAATCAAACCTGATCAACTAATTTGTTTTCTTTTGAATGTAAATACTGAATATAAACATATAATACTCAACGTCTAATCCATACCCAAAAATTATACAAAATATGTTCTTCCAATTTTTTCTTAAAAATAAATAAATAAAATTAATATCTCCCCCACACAACTCGAAACTGAAAATGGAAAATGCTGGTATATTTAACACACTATTACTAGTACTAATAAATTAATTAATATATATGAATCTAAGAAATTAAATCAAAAGATTGTTTACCAATAATCATAGAAAGAGATATATCGGCCCCTTTCACGCGGTTTTATTTTAGACATTAGAAAGTTATTTACTATCTTAATTCACAAAACTCTCTATTGACATAAACTTAGATTTAGCTTTAAAAAAAAGTAGTTCCTGTTAAAAGTCTTCTCGAATGCTACATAACCAAACGCTAGCATATTCACTCTCGTAATTATCAATCACGTTCGACTGATATGCACTTTCTGCAAAACAGGCATGTTTTCCATACACTACAAATGTTCTCGTAAAAAGAAAGGTAATTCACATGTACGAACTCAGAATTACGCCAGAGTTTTAATATAATATTTTTTCTGTCAAATAATCGATCCCAGTATGAAGCATAAAATCGAAGCATGTCTGAACCACTGATATAGGTACTCTGCTTCTAATCAGGTAATCCCTCAAAGCAAAAATGAAAATCAAAGCCAAGGAGGCGTAAGAATCATTAGATGCTCATTTGTCTATTGTAGTACAAGAATCTGGAATTTTAAAAAAAAAACATCTCCTGACATTTGGGTCTACAGATCTAAGGTTTACATTTGATTCTAAGGTCCTGGCTATTACTCATCAATCAATAAACAAGCGTAGTGAATTAAAAAAAAAAAAAATACTTTCTTTCTAATGATATGCATACGAATTTCTTTAATTCTCCGTTCGTCTTTATGTGATGAAATATGGTAGCTCTGATCCCTTTGTATAAGATTGTATCCAGGATGCAACCGATTGTCAGATGACAAAACCTGCGACTCAGCACTACTCCCTCCGTAAGCCAGCAAATACTGTAAGTCAAGCTTCGTCTAGTCCGTGATTCATACGGTTTAAGTATAGAAATTTCAATAGCACTCGAGTAAACTCTAGAACCTTTTAGACACGTCCGTTTTTTTTTACCTATAACTCTATTGTTAAACTTTGAATAGTACCATTCGATTCCTCTTCTCTACCTCAAGAACCTTTCAGACCTGCCCGTTTTAATGTTACATTTTGAATAACCATTCGATTCCTCTACTCAAGTAGACTCTACAGTCTCTTACAAGGGATGCTTCCCAGATGTAAAACGGGTTTAGAAAATTTGAAATGTGGATTCGGTAGCCCAAGCTCATGAATCTCCAAGTTATGACTCAAAATTATTAGAATCGTGATGACGGACTATGAGAACATGGACATGATCTTCATAATCAATTGAGCAATCAAACCATAACTTGCACAATTTAAAACAGATTATGTAGGTTCTTGAGGTGTGTTCTCATACGTGACGCAGTGTTACCAATTTAGTACCAAATTTCTTCTTTTTAAATGGCACTACGTCAGGTTATTATTACCTATTTTGAAAGAGCAGGTCAAACCAAAAATTAAAATAACACGAACGGTATACAATATTGCAAATTTTGAAAAAAAAAAACAAGAAAGAAACAGTTACCCATTAGACACATTCACTCACATTATATCATTCATATATAACATTACAAATTAAGCAGTAATAGGTTACCAAATTAAACTAGTTAGATGTTTAAGATCAACTCTTTATTGCACAATTAATTCACATCAACCACCAATCACCTACGTTATACGTGTTTTGCTCCCATTAAGTATTGCCGTTATAAACCATATTTATGGCAGGACTATCCACTTAATTTGTTAGCCATACAAAATGGAGGACACATCCTAGTCCAGTCAGTATTTCTTTCTCCAACTCTCTCCTTTTCTTTTAACTAGAACTGCTTTGTCCTTGCATTCTTGATTATTTTAATTTCATACTTTGTGCCATTTTCAATATAATAATTACTTAAAGAGAACAAACGTAATCACTATTTTGCCCTACTTTTTCTCCAATTTTTACCTTGGCTTTATTTCTCTGTTTCAAATCACTAAGCATTTTTGTTTCATCTGAATTTACCACGATTTTTTGCTCTTAAAACTCAATGCACTTACTTTCCTAGCTTGCATGTTATTCTCTGTTGGAAAACGTATATAATTTTCAAACACACTTGTTTTTTTTCTTCATCCAACTGACTCCTCCACCTGAACTGAAATACTTGTTTAAAAAAAGAAAAGTCTAGAATATATTCTAAACCATGCAGGCGACAAACAACATATTTCTCACTGGTCAACAGTTACATTTTCTTCTGTCACATATTTTAAAATTTTCAAGAGCTCCTTGTATGTACTTCTATTAAAACTTCCAATTCTTCAAAACGCTTCTGGAAATAGCGCCATTCTTTAATACACTGTTCGTATAATCATTGAAAATAAATAATGTACTTGCTTTCCTTTTAAGTTCTTGTGTAAAGAAACTTCTTTTTAACATCAGAAAGCGCTTTTCGGTTTCAAACCTGAAATCATCTTCGGGCGATAAAACAATTTTGTTTTCTGAATTTAATTTTCTTAAGGCCTTTAGGCAACTTAGGCTTAGGGCGTATGGATGATTGGTGGAATGAAGAAAGTGGGAGGAAACGGGAGAATCCCGTAAAAATACACGCACACGGGGTTTGTCCACAACAAAGCCCATCCAAGCGTCACAGGTGAGGGCTCTAACCGTTGATCCACTGCGGCCCATGACATTTTTGTGTTAATATGTGGTGTGAGTGTATATGGAAATTACTGTGCAATGTGTTACATAGAAGGTTTTGTTAAGGTGTATGTTTTGTGGTGCAGTTTCTTACTACATAACTCTTAGTATAACATTCCAGATTAAATATTTTTTATTCTCAGAATTGAACTGAAATATTCTACCAAAGTTGAAATGGAGACAACTTCCATATTTTTATACACCAAGTCTCTGTAGGTGCAGATGCTTTTCAATATTAATAGCATGTGCACCTACAGAGACTTGGTATATTAAAAAATCGGAAGTTGTCTCCATTTCAGCTTTGGAATTATTTCTTCCGTGTGAGATGTTCATCATTATGAGACACAGGAAAGTCTAAACACAACTGAGAGTTGTGATACTGTCCATGTGGTTTCGAGAGAGAACATCGACATCAAGAGTGGAAGGTGTGTGGTTGGGAAGCGGGTCGACTGGGTGGCGCAGTGGTTAGGTTAGCGCATTGGGACGACAGCCCAAAGATTCCGGGTTCGATCCCCGGTCCAGTCATATACTTCTCACCCTTCAATATTAATGAAATATTCGAATTGTGTTAATTGTGAAGACAGGGTAGAAAATATTGTTATATTGGATAATACCTACTTATCTTGAAGTCTTCATTGTAGTTTGAAAATCACAAACGTAGTCGCCTAAATATTTTCAAGCGCAGATCCGAGATTTTTAATGGCGGCGCACGCCAATGAATATTAAATGAATAAGTATTTACAAAGTAAGACTAAAATACTAGAGAAGTAGAAAAAAGTGATGCAAGAAGAGTTCAACAGAATTTTGAACTGTTTATACATTTCTGTTCGTATGCACGACCTGGCAACACTGAAACAACTGAAAATAAGAATTCGCTGCCACATAAAAACTTATTTTTATAAGGGCCAGTCTAGTAACATTGGACTTCGGCCCGTCACGATTCGCCCCATAGCCATTACAATCCACACCCATGCCCCTGCCGAGACTCGAACCCGGGACCTTCGAGTCGTCGGCCTACCGCCGTAGACCGGACGGCATCGCTGCCACATATACAGTTCAAACTTCTACTTCGCTCTTTGTACAGTTTTCTGTCTCCCTAAGCGTGCATATGGAATGAAGTGCACGAGGCTGTCGAAAACATTTGATCACCTACATATGTGATTTTCAAACAAACTAAAATGAAAACTTCAATACCACATACGTATCGTCCATTTTAAATAAGGTATCCCGTGCGATAAAATGAAATTATCTAAAATATTATACACTAGGTTAAAAAATATATATCCTTTTTAGAGACGCGCTTTCAAGACACATCACACGTAAAGCACTGATAGTCGTTAATGTATTCACCGTCATTGTATATCACCTCTGGAAACCAGGCTGTCGATAATATACTAAAAATGTGGGGCGATCAGAGGCCAAATACTTTTCGATACCCTGTTTAAAAGATGTTTGGAAATGTTGCACAGCTAAGACAAACGGTGATCAGACGTCGCTATATCTAGTATAAGTGGGGTGAGGTAGGGCCTCCCAACCAATTTCCTTGATTTTTTGCTGTTGTATGCTTCGTGAGGAATGCGGGCGGGCGTTATCGTGCAGCAGTAGAATACCTCTTCTATTTGCTACTGTAGGTAGCCTAACTGCAATCTTCTCTTGTAGACGAGTGAGTTGAGCACAGTAGACTTCAGAGGGTGCTGTTTCTCCAGCGTTAAGAAGACACACCTTCGTTCCTTTCGTTGCAGATCAAACACGCTTGATTTCGGCGTGTCACCACTGTCTTTTGCGCGTCAGATTGTGATACAACAATCACTTTTCATCACGTGTAATGATCAGGTCCATAAAAAGAGTCCCTTTGGTGTTGAGACAAAAGGAATCCATCACTGTTAAAGCGCTGCATCAGCATGCGGAACCCATTTTACAGCCCTGTTGTTTGCCTTTGCCATTGCATACAAACGCCGAATCACTGTTGCTCGATTAACCACCGATGTTCTTTCGATTTCATCCAATGTCTCTTGCAGATTATTTTCCACTATAGATCGAAGCTGCGCTTGATCAACATGGGAAGGTCTAACGGAACTTGGAGCATCCTGTAAAGAGCAAATCCCACTTGGAATTTTTTTTTAAACCCTCTGTGGCATGTCCTTACACTCACTGCTGACGGATACACTTCATTAATGTTGTCTCCTCGTCTTTGCCGTGCTTCCTGTACGGAATTCGTAAAGCATGCAATGGCGTATATGTTCGTCACTTGGTAGATGAGTCTCCATTTTCAAACCACCACTCACAACGCAGCAATTTGACTGTAGTACACCGACGACATACTCCTCTTCAAGAGAAACGTACCGTTCATTTGTCTGTCTGCTATGGCTGTAGTGTTTGACAGAAAACAGAGCTGCCAGGAACGACAGAACTTTTGAAATGACCTAACAGTTATAGTACAGTATTTACTATAACGTCGAAGGGGATGATAGTGTTAATCCCCATGACTCTGGGACTTCTGTTGCTACCAGTGTGTACAATTAGAACAATCAGTATTTAACATAAACATTTTAAAAACATTCTAAAATTCTTTACCTCCATGATTGTGTTTGATCTCAAGAACACGAAGTGAAATTTGTTTAATTTTATTCCTTTTTTTTTTAACAATACAATAAGAAAGTTTATTAAACAGTGGTATGCACCACAGATAAATTTGGCAGCCAAAACTTATATAATTAGCACTTATTTATCTGCATTACAGACGTATGATTTACATTTTACATTTCCTGAATTTTCATTTTTCCTGCACGTCAACTGCACAAAAATACCCGTAAACAAAACTACGCTGGCGCGTTCTTGATTTATGCTTTATAACATGTAATGTATACTTATACCTGCTCACAAGCTTTGTATAGTTTAATAATCCTTGTATAAAATACAACCATGACCGTTAACAACCATTTTCAGTTTTACTTTATATAGTCCCATTACACTGTCTACTTGAGTCAAAATTATTTCATTCCAGTAATTTTTATTCTTCCATTCAAGTAATACATTTAACAATAGCAGTATCCGTGTCTGATACTCAGAACTCAAGGAAAATACAAGCTGCATTTTCTACTTTTACATTAGTATCTCGGCTGTTGCCAATATAAAGCACATTTCAAAACTTTTCCATATCATTCTCGAGATACAGAAAAAACTAACGATTTATAGGTTAAAACTAATGGATAAACACAAACAGAAATTATGTTACGAATAAGAATTTACGAAGATTTTAAACCAGGGCAAAATAATACCCAATTTAAAGACAGCTCCGTACTGAAGAAGACTTCTATCGAGTTATCTGGAGAGCAATGAAATATGATACGGTGTCAGCTGTCCTAAATCTCAGTACAGTACTGAATTATTTTCCGAAGAGAAAAAGAGAAAAGTACACGATGAATATAAGCAACACTTGTATTTTTTCCAAAGTACTCTTTTTATGCATACTAAAGGTTCACACTTTGTTCAAAGGAACACTTACTTGTATAAAAGCTTAACAATACAAATATTTTGACTTGTAAAAACTTTAGTGACTTTTTTTTTTACTATCTGTGAGGACAAGGTACTATTCTTATTAACTC
Source organism: Lepisma saccharinum (assembly GCA_022664845.1). Lineage (NCBI taxonomy): Eukaryota > Metazoa > Arthropoda > Insecta > Zygentoma > Lepismatidae > Lepisma > Lepisma saccharinum. The sequence continues at coordinate 57,974 of JAGDQP010005955.1, read as the reverse complement.
CGTTATATTACAAAAGATTGCCTAAAGCTTTCGTATCAACTTCAGCCAAAATACACTCACCTGATTACACACAATGTTAGTAAGACCCACGGTATGTACAGAGTTATTTTCTGATTTTTCTCTTTCGACTTTCAGTATTCAAATAGTATGCCAGCTTGCAACAAAGTTGTCACTCACTTGCTCTGAGCTTGTCGAACTTAATAAACAAGCATGAAAAAAACTTGTTGGAACAAGCAGCTATGCGAGGAAGCTTGTCAAACTTCTTATTTATTTAAATTTTGCTTTGTTGGACATTCGTTGTCGTGTCAGTGCGATGAAGTCCCATCAGACTAATCTATGCTACTCCCACGCTCTTACTACAGGCGTCTTTTGCTATCTGATGAACTAATTATAAATAGCGTTTCGAAAGCAAGCTACGGCATGAGAGTCCGTGGTGACTAAAGCATCAGATTGATGTGCCAATGGACCTGGATTCGATTCCCACCCAGAGCAACGTTTTTTTTAAACAACTATATTATGCTTTTCTTTCTTTGTCAAGGCTATTTCAACCTTGATTCTTGTAAACTGCTTGTTTAAACCTTCTTGGCTTGATTCGCTAAGCTTGCATTACGTTGACCCATTTGTCAAAGTAAGTTTAATTCTACTCTTGAGTCAGGTCAAAGTTGCTTTGTGGGTATTAATATGTCACGAACAAAAGCCGTCAAAGTGTATGGAGGTCAGACTGGAAACCAGTACAATCGGATGCAGTTACGTGCCATCAGAAAATGTATATAGGTTTGCTCAAGGATGAGATTCAGCCAGATTCATTTCCTTGTAGTAACTTTGGGTCACTGAATATTGTCTTCCTTCTATGGTCTTGTTTTCACTTAGTTATTTAATGTCTCTCTGGTTTCTACTTTACTATGTTTCTCTTTAGGAGTTCTGTTGTTGTTCGTTACTGTATTACTGCAATACGTTATTTACAAATTTACTCTGTGTGTCTACTTTCTTACACATGTTTGTATGTGCAACAATATTTCTTAATAGACAAGAAAAAAAAAAAACCTGCAACAGAAGCGTTTAACTTGTACATATTTTTTCGGCTATATCTTCTTTTTCAGTTTTCTCGATAAAGTCCATATATTTTGCAAAATTATCGTTGTTCCCATTTAGAGTTGGCAAGATCCATATCTAAAAATGCCCCCTTTTTATTTTATTAATATTAGTTTCATGGACAGGCAATATGAGTTCATTGTACACTTGCAGCCAAGTTTTGCTGCCCCCTTCTGTCTGGGTTTTCCCTAACACACCATTTGAACTCAAAGATAGTGAAAGCTCATGATTTAGGCTCACTCATTCGATAGATTTCAATGTAAAAGGTTCAACATCAGATCTCGTTTCATTAATTTTATTGTCTTTTAAAACAGATTAGCTACATCAGAATGTCGGCTTCCTTCGGCGACCTACAATAAACAGCGACGCACTGTATGTTGAGAAGACATATTCTTGAAACTGCAGTCCGGTCTGGAACCCATACAGTAAGGAGAGAAGTGATCAAACTAAAATGATCCAGAAGTTCTTAGTAAAACGGTTATGTATTAAAAGCAGAATAGAATACTGGAGATTCGAGTACATCAAGTCGAGAAAAAGGCCACAGCATTATTAGAGATGGAATACTGTGTTCTTCTTTAGTAGGAACATACCGTTTACTGCTTTAAACCACAATTATCAGAGGAAGACCTCTGTTTTTCACACACCTGGCTTGGGAGTACATTCTCTCTGGTGAGAAATTTAGTATTTGCAATCCTACTGATATTGAGACTCTTCTCAGGTAATAAGACAAAACTTATTCTGTGATCTGATTGGATAATTGTTGCTTACTAATAACTTTGTTTTTATTATTATTTTTTTTGTTTAGATGTAATATTTTTGTTTCGGAATATTCTGCTTATTAAATTTGTGGAATAAAATATTGTGCTTTAATTGACAATTGGAAATATCAAATAAGAAATATTTGATTTAATATTCAATCGTTTCACGACCACCCTGGGAATCCTGATCGCCTTAGATTCAACTGTTAGTAATGTTGCCAGGTATACAAAGCGTTTAATTTTACTAGTACATTAGCATACTACCACGTCCGTTTTTAGTTTAGATTTGCTTTTTTAGTACGTAAAATGTTTCACACATTATCATGTATATCTGAAATACAGTCAAGCAATAATGTTAGTTCCTCGATTACATGATTCATGGAAGTCAGATGCTTTGATAACCTTGAAATTGCCTTATCATCTGCGTCTCTTACACGTTCATTTAATCGAGTATCGATATATATTTTCGTTCTACTTATGTGAATATTTTAGTATTGGCATTTAATCTCGTATGTACTGCTGGATGACAATTTCTTTGTGAAAAGTATGGGATATAATTTGAAAAATATTTCCCAATATTCATAGTGAAACATTTGTTTTAAATATTTAAATTCTTGATTTTTTTTATTATTATTATTATTCTACTTATTTTCGCACATTCCGGTACACCTATGCTTGCGAAATTCTGTAGTTGGAGTTCTTTGTTGTTGATATTGTCTTCCATATATCTATTTGTAATTTCAAACCACCTCATCATATGTTAAATTAGATCTAGAGAGTCAAATCCATTAACTTACTTTCTTTCTTTTCTACTGCAGATGTTAAGTCTGTACAAGATCCACTGAATCCATGAAAAACTTTTCAATTAATTTACTGTTTTCAAAAATTATTAATATATCATCCGATTAACCAAAATAATTAACTAGGTTTCTTAGAATTTATGATTCTACTCTATCCATTATTAAATTTACTAGACATGGAGACAAGGGATTTGCCATGGTTACTTGTTCTAGAATTTACACTTGTAATACTATGTATAGCTTGATAATTCCTATAATGATATGATGGAATATACCCTTAACATATGTGCATTCCATGGCTAAGTCTATACGGCTGGAAGGAACACATCTCTACCAATCAAAGGAAGCTAGATCTGTTCCTTTGATGGTTATATATTTTTCAGCTTTGTATCTAGATCTAGGCTATTCTTCAAAACAAACTTCAAATGATCACATCCATTTTCCTGAAAATATTTCAGTACTCGTTTTGTGTTTGAAACCTGGGTGCTTATATCCTGCTATTACAGGTTTAATATGTATGTTTTCTTCGTAGTTTTTTCTTTACTTCGTTACGTATTACGCTTAAATTAATGTTATCTTCCTTCACTTGCTGAAATATGTTTCTGGATGGATTTCTATCTGTTTTCTATTGCCTTCCTCTTCAATTTTATCCCATATTTTAGTACTCCAATTATTTCGTTTTGTTTTATAACAATCTGACTACCTCTGTCCAATCTTGTAGACCAATGGACACCAGGTACGATCTCGGCAGACGAAACAAATAAGCAAACTGGCCTTACGCAGCATGTCAAAACGTTGCTGTAAACCGGCATTTTTTTTTATCCTTTCCCTTTACAGTCCTTCTCCACATGAGAATCTCTATACTGTTACATACGAGAAATGACGGACAGTAATCTAGTATATGTACTAAAAATAATTAAAGTACAACTGCAGGATTCTGGTTTTACGCTAACTACTTTAACGATCTCGTTTAATGCGATGTGTTATTGCATTACTCTTATTTGATAAGAGAAGCTGTTCGATATTGTACCACATTGTTCCTTCGTCACGATTTAAATTCATATCCATCGACGATTTCAAGTCGATCTAGATCCAAATAGTTTTCGAGTGGAAATTCCTGAAAGACGACAAAACGAACAAAATGATACAATCAGACTAAACGAAAACAGGGCTGTGTGACATAGTGAACTGATATGAATCAAACTGAAATGTCCCAAACCGATAGTACAGCGGATCAAAACTTCAGTTCTTTAAGCAGCGATTAATTGAAACTTTACAACATATTAAGGAGACTGCCTGGTCACAAACTCAATTCTCTCTACGGGAAAGGGAATTGAGAAAGTTGTGGTCCTTGCCTTAATCAAGACAACACCCTCATATTCGCCTGGTTTTAAATGAGAAAACGCCACGTTAAACTTCAGTTAGCAGCAGTACCCGAATCTCCGTGCCTTCCCACAGCTGTTCCGAAGTCTATGACTGTAACGACTAGATTGAATTTAATTATCAACGCCTTTAGGCAACTTTGGCTCAGGTTGAATGAACGATGGTGGATGAAAGAAGTGGGCGAAAATGGAAGAACCCAGAGAAAATGCACGCACACGGTGTTTGTCCACCACAAAGCCCACATGGGATGAGCAGGGATTGAACCGACAACCCCAAGCACCAGAGGTGAGCCTCTACCATTGAGCCAACGAGGCCCTTGGGACGACTATATCACGAAGATTCTATTAATTCCTGAAATTACGCCTTTTAACCCGTCAAGTATGACTTTTGCATGCAAGTTTCAACTTCAAATATATGGATATTCGAATATATTACTAGGCACTGTACTACTAAATTAGTCGTGATCGTGGTAATGGCAGTGTCGGTACACGGACACAAAATCAGGGCAACATATTACATAACTCATCCTTTTGCATTTTTGCCTTCAAAATATAGCTTTTCTTCAGCTACAGCATTGGATCAAATTTACAGAAACTAATTACAGCTGGCTTGATCATCACATTTATAATTTTACACAAACTTTCAAACAACTTTTCTTTCTTTAATAAATCATGTTTACGTCCCTTGATGGCATGGTCAGAGTTATTGCTAACAATACGAGACCTTATATCCTTGCTTTGTCCGTGTGAAAAATATCTTATCATGAACCACACGGTGTAGAGACATGGTTTCGGTATCGTTGGAAAGGTCTTAGCTACACTAGTTAAGAGCCGCCGGAACAGTCTTAGGGCCATATTTATGAATAACACCCAAGAGTGGGTGGCTCCCAGGAGCATTGAAATTATATGCTCCTGGGAGCCACCCACCTCTTGGGAGTGATTCATAAATATGGCCCTTAGTCCGTGTAGTGGGTCCTAAGATAGCCGGAGGTCCAACCTTTAATTTTCAGTGTAATAAGCTATTGCCATAGTCTACACGGGAAACCTATGGGAAAAGTCTGTGGATTTCGCCACAAAGCTGCATTACTATGCTATCAAAGGATCTTCGGAGCCTTAGCGATTGTTCGAATTTCAGTGCTCACTTGTTTATTTTCTATTACGTATGTTAATTTTTATTCTATTAACAAAAAAAAAAGAAGTAAGTTACCCAATGCCTTCGCCTGCAGAGACTTGCATATTGGCTGGAGACAGTAGCGTTTCATACTCTGCAACGAGCTCCTGACATGTGGTTAGCATTCTCTGGTGATAGTTAACAACTCTCGCCTGGTAAAAAGGACGCAGACATCGAATGCTTCCGATATTCATTTCATGAAATACTCGCTCCATTACATCCTGGAAAAGTTTATAAAAAAAATATAAGTAGTCCCTACACTATATATATATATTTATAGGATGGTCCAATTACAATGACAGTGCCAAATATATAAGAAATAAAGCGTCTAATTAAAAGATTTGCTCATAAAAGTTTAATATCAGGAAAGGACCTTTTTATTCTCACAACATTAACGGTGTAGATCACCCCCGCCATCTTGGTATGACCTATCCATTGATTTACATGGGAATTGGTTTACTCATTTTATGCCTCTCGGAGATAGAATGTTTAAGTTCTGCTTTCACAAAAGTTGTCTTGGTGGTTATTTTGACTCTTGTATAGTTTTAGTTTGTGAAGTATCTTCAAATATATACGTATAATGTATTATTAATAGTTTGCTATATAAACCATAATATGTTAACGGGAAATTTACTGTTCGTGTGTAAAACATTGCATTTCTATAAAACAGCATGAGCAAAAGAGAGCATGACGATAAACTGGGCGAAAAAAGAAGTTAAAAGTATGCTCCTGAAAGATATAAGACGAGTAAAACAATTCCCATGTAAATCAATGGAAAGTGCGTACCAAGATGGAGGGGGTGATCTACACCGTTAAAGTTGTAAAAGGCCCCCCCTCAGAGAGGTAGGAGGTCAATTCTGAAATTTCTAATGGAACACCGTACAAAAATTATATTTCCCGATTCTTCACTAAAAAAAAAAGTAATAAATTTTCATTTGAAATATTTTTCTTTAAAATGCATTTATCAAAATTAATGGCTATTAAAAATTACTGCTTAGTATTCTCTGAATTATCTCATGTACCACTAACCTAACGCACCTAATACTTTACAAATTACGCATTACAATTAGGAGGCATTTATAATCTCATAAAAATTTAAGTTAATTCCTTCATAAAATTGTAAACACTGATTGAATGAAAGTGTTCCCTCCCCTTCGTTCTTCAAGATGTCTCGTTTTATAACATTAACAAAAACAATAAGTCTCGTTTCGTCCCTAGGTAACACTGACGAATATTTCGGTGAAAAATATCTGTCAGAGTAGCTGATAGGTGGTTATTCCACATAGTAATCCATACTAAAATATAAAGTATGATGCAATATCTATAAGTTAATTGGTGCAATACAATAAAATTAACTACTAGCTTAATGTTAACTAACTTAATGATCAGACGAAGTAAAATGCAACAGAATATCAGATACTTTACGTATTTATTCACACAGAAACCACTCCGTACGATATTCCAATAAAAACAGTATAAATACTTGATAAACATAGTTAAACCACTTCCATTTTCATATTCGATTAACTTTTGGCATTTCACGATCCATAACTGCTTGTATCTAATGACAATGATCTAATCGTCTGAATCAGTTCAAACAGAGCAATCGTATTAGCTATGACAACAATAACCACAATAACTAAATATCTGGTGTAGTAAAAAGTAATCCATTATTTTTGCATGACATTGAAGGCTTGACTTACCATAGTTAGAATGATCCGATTTAGGTCACATATGCGCCGTTTTGTTCGATAACGTGTTGCCATTTGGAAGGTAATATCATGATGCCTCTCTCATAGAAGCCCTTGTCCCTATTGGCAAAAAATTGAGACAATCGATTTTCATAAGCCTCTCTTAAGCGAATTTTTCACCAGCAAACGTGTTCGCCATGGACAGGAACAGATGGTAATCACTCGGTGCCAGGTCCGGACTATAAGGTGGATGCATAAGAACCTCCCAACCAAGCTCCCGGAGCTTCTGGCGAGTCACTATCGATGTATATGGCCTGGCGTTGTCCTGGTGGAACACAATGCCTCTACTATTGGCCAAAGCTGACCGCTTCTGGGCGATTGCTGCCTTCAGACGGTCCAATTGTTGACAGTATAGTTCTGAGTTAAGGGTTTGGCCGTAGGGGAGCAGCTCATAATAGATAATTCCCTGCCAATCCCACCAAACATACAGCAAAACCTTCCTGACCGTCAATCCTGGCTTGGGCACCGTTTGCGCCGGCGCACCGCGCTTCGACCACGACCGTTTTCGCGTGACGTTGTCGTAAGTGATCCACTTTTCTTCACCAGTCACCAACCGCTTCAGAAATGGGTCGCTTTTGTTGCGATTCAGCAGCGATTCGCAGATGGAAATTCGGTCCATGAGGTTTTTTTGCGTTAACTCGTGTGGCACCCATACATCAAGCTTCTTTGTGTATCCAGCCTTATGCAAATGGTTCCACACGGTTTTTTGTGCAATGTTTAGCTCTTGGGCAATCGAAACAGTGCTTACATGACGGTCGGACGCGACAATGTCCATGATTTTATCGACATTTTCGACACTTGGCCTTCCAGTGCGTGGTACATCTTTGACGTCAAAATTACCGGCACGGAATCGACGAAACCAAAATTGCGCGTGATTGGCTGTTACAGTATCAGGACCATAAACACTATTAACATTTGCAGCCGCCTGGCTTGCGTTTTCGCCTTTATCGAAGAAAAACTGTAAAATATAGCGTATTTTCTCTTTGCTAGTGTCCATTTTGACGCGCGCTCACACAACACTGAGTCAACTCATCACAACTATCTGAACAGTGTTTGTAGTACGCAATCTCATCGTTTGAAGGCCATCTCGTTGAACCCGATCGGACTTATACAACGCGAGATACAGATCACTGAAGCCATCTATTGGCAAAATAATGGATTACTTTTTACTACACCAGATACTTTGACCATAGAAAAATCAAATTCATAAGTCAGTATTTGTACCTTCAAATCACCTATGCACTGATACATGACAATTCGCAATCAAATCACCAGTGCAAATAGCTTAACACACCGGAATACAAACTTACAAGTTTCTTCTTGAACTTTAACAAGATATGTTTTAAAATTACATACAATGATTACATTTGAAATATCTATCTAATGAGCTGTTGACCACTGTTTCGAAGTCTATTTCTAATAAATGTTACATAGAGTCAAAAATATTAAACATTTCACTTTCTAGTTCTACAGTATCCGAGTTTTTTTTTTTTTTTTTAAGTTTAAAGAATAACTTACCGGAAATCCGGTAGTGCCAGTCATAGACTCACGATCTACTGCTACTCTGAGTAAACGCGTCATCTTCCTTAAGAAATCATGGGCTACATCTGTCATGAAATCTAATACTAACTGTGGGCAAGCTAAAACAAAAGAAGAATGAAAATTTTATATTAAGTACAATCTTTCGCAATGAATGAAACATTACCATAAAATATATACAAAATTACTCTAATCAACACACACAACGAAGTGTCATCCCGGATAATTTTAATCCAACTAATGCTATTACATAAAATTTACTAAACAAACACCCTATCAAGCCAAATAAATGCACATAAAAATTAAAATATAGAATAATAATAGTTACCTAACTAACTATGGCTTACGGAATTCGTAAGTTCATCGCCGCAGTAACAAATGTTCGCCATTGGATTCTATCCTGGACAAGATCAAGCATGTTTTCACCATGAATATCCCTCGTAGATACTTTCCAATAATGTTATCCTAGCTACGTCTCGGTCTTCCCAATAACCTCTTTCCCTCTGACTTCCCAATCACAATGAGTGTATCTTAGCTTTATTCCCATTCGAGCTACATGGCCTGCCCATCCTAGATATCATGATTTCATTCAAAACCTTATTTACAAACACTCGTAATTTATGTTCATTTTTCAGGGTCGTGCTCCAAGTTTCGCAACCAAACAGTATTGCCAGCAGAATAACCGTTCTGTATATTTTCAATTTCAACTTTCTTGATAATAATCACCAGGTTAGGAGTTTCTGAAGCTAGTAGAAACATCACAACTGATTCTCTGACATTTAATGCTTTGTCTGAGTTGGAATATTTAATAAATTGATAGAATTGGACCTTGTGAATATACTGTATGCTTAGCCAATAATTGTACTCTCCTGCTTTTCCTTATAACCGGATTATGTTCATATGATAGTTTATAAATATTTATCTTAGTGTCTCCAATGTATTCTTTGCCACATGACATGTATAAGTACCTCTCTATACATGCTTGAATCATACAATGTACGCTTTTAACCTAGAGCATTAAATATCAGGCAATCAAGACCACAGAAGTCACCCTTGATCTTCGTTTACATACAAAGCTTGTCATCTAGTGACGTCACTTCACGATGCTCAATGGTCTACATGAACTCTCGCACATGCTCAGTTCTAATTAAGCCGTAGTTTTAACGTAGTGTAAAAATTTTACACTTTGAGCCTTGTACGCACCTGAGAAAGTTTATTTAGATCGAGTGACGTGTAGTGTAACTTGCTTTTAACATGTCTAAATACGTCATTTCCACTATTTAAAGTTAGGATATTTCTACGTTGTGGAAGTTATGAAAGCTAATTGTAATAAGTTTTGTTTTAGTGGAACTACTGGGTATAGAATACACGAGAGTCCCACAGTTTATACGCTATAACTTTTGAAGGTTTATTTATACAAAACCGAAATACACACAAAATCAATTGTTTTCACTATAAGAAAGAAAGAAAAAAAACTTTCAGAAGATGTATACTTACTATCGAAACCAATATGAGCAAATAAAGCAGCAACTGACTTCCTTAATAGAAATTTTGCTGTAACAGGAGAGATCTGAGGCGGAGAAAGGCCAACGCCAAGAGAAAATAAGCTAAAACGAAGAAAAGAAACTCAAAATTAGGTAGCACGTACTATTTCGAAGGTGTATACACATATATACAGGAATCTACAATGTAGCTACTGTAATAAAATCCTTGTTCCAAAAATGAAATATGCACGTTTTAATAGTAAACAACAAAAATACTTTTACTGAGCAGAAATATTGTGTGTTTACGATCATTTCTGTCAGTAACGTACAGGCGACAATTGCACACTGATTATGTGCAGACACATCCCATGTGATGTCCATTAATAATACTGCTATCTACATCTTACCTTTACGATATTGAAATACAATGAAATTTTTGAGCTCAGTCAGCACTCCAATATAAACTCCTAACTAAAATTTTCCATTAATATTGAAGAGTGAAAAGTGGACCGGGGATCGAACCCGGAACCTTCCACTCTTGATGTCGATGTTCTCTCTCGAAACCACATGGACAGTGCCACAACTCCCAGTTGTACTTAGACTTTTCCTGTGTCTTAAAATTATGAAGATCTCACACGGAAGAAATGAGAAAGTGTGTGGTTGGGAAGTGGGTCGGCTGGGTGGCGCAGTGGTTAGCGCATTGGGACGGTAACCCAAAAGGTCCCGGGTTCGATCCCCGGTCCAGTCACATACTTTTCACTCTTCAATATTAATAGCATCTGCACCTACAGAGGCTTGGTGTATAAAAAATCGGAAGTTGTCTCCATTTCAACATTAAAATTTTCCAATTGTTGATTTTGTAACCGACTAGAATTATTAGATCTTATAACTAGATGGATTTTGATGCTCTTTACTTTCAATCTTTATTAACAAATTACTTTCATACCAAATTATTATTTAAGTATAGCCTGAAATTATAAACTATCTCTTTGAAATATCAAATTCCTTCGAAAATTAATTACTAGAATCTACATATATTATCAACACTAATATAAATTTTCAAACGGATACCAAATGTATACAATACTTGCTATCTACAGAAGCAGATATAATCGCACAATCTTCTCAAGTCTTCTCGTCCCGTTTCGGCCCTATATATTTCTCAATAGTTTCGGCCCTACATTTTCAAACACTTACAGTTTGAGTTCATCTTCCGTGATCGTATTTCAACTTTTGTAACCATAAAATATTACCAGCAAAATAATGGTGTTTGTTTATACGTTTTTTTTTAACTTGGTTCGAGTTCTCGTCAGGCCATACAGGGCCTTGGCTTGCTCATCCAATCAAAGAGGGATATCACGACCATTCCTGCTTTCAAGACAGTAGTCCACCACTTCTAACTCAAGCAGTTCTCTAACTGGATCAACACCAAAACTGAAGTACCCACCGAGGATCGAACCCGGAGCCATTCGCACTAAAAGTGAGAGCGTTCATCATTTAACTAATAAGGAACTCTGCTTTCGTTCTATTTACAATGAAATACAAGTGATACGGTTTCATCATACTGCTCAGTTGCAATGCTGTCTACAAATGTTCACTGGTACATCTTAAAATCTAACAGCATGACAACTTTATTACTCACAGGAGAGCCATAAACTGAAATATGATTACTACAGCAATCTATTAAGAATCGTACACCTAGACACAGTGACAAGAAAAATGGAAGAAACAAAATTATTCTCAGAAATGTGAAAATATTCTCCTTATAACTAAGCTTGTGAACAGACCCAGAGATGACAACCCTCGTCGAGTGCAATTCCTGAAAAAAGGGACACAGAAGATAACAACCAAGTCTGTAATTCTAGGTATAATACCGACACGCAGGGGGATGGGGGGCATGGAAAAATTACAATAAGGATGTCCTGTGACCAAGGTTGGAACCTGTGTTGTGTTTTAAATCATAATCCGTAGCAGTGACCTTCTCCACCAGACAATATGGACTGGGTTTTCAACGAAAAAAAAAAAGCTCACATAGGAGACAAGCAATAATCGAATCACGTAACTGACAAAGTAAATGGCTATGAGATTTAATTGCAATCTAAAATTGTTTATAGAAAATTACCTTACCTAGTATTATCTTCTGTATACTTAGGAAGTTGTCCAGCATCTGAATCCTTCTCCTTCTTAGGTAGTTGAGGCACTGGTGGGGCAGGAGGTAGGGGAACAGGTATATTTTCGTCCACTTCCATCTTTTCTAATGACCACTACAGGCAGATAAAAAACACTTACTTAGAATCCAACAGAGGTACAAGAAAAATCTTAATCTATACTTAAAGATCAAATGTAAGTTTACGTGGCGAGGACCAAATTATACGTTTACCCTCAACGTGGTATACTTTACTCGCTTATATCATCTAACGAAATGGCGATTAAAAAACATGACAAGCTTCGCCAAATAATGCACTGGCTTCCTCAGGTATAAAAAGTTAAGGGAACAAAAGAAGCCGTTCGCAGATAAGCCTTTGTCAGTTTTCAGAGCGGATGAAATAAAAAATGGCGGTCCTTGGCGGAAACAAGGTAGGTGCAATGTTGCCACAGTGTGTTCTGAAATGGAATGTTGTTGCCAAAGACTAAAAACAGAAGGACTTCGACCAACAACTATGTGTGTTGGTAATATATGGGAAGTTCTGTATATATATATATATATATATTATTAAAAAAAGTGTTAAAATAAAGGAATAAATGTTTTACACAATATTATGATGTTTTGTTGCATTTTAAGCAACAAAGACAGCTGAAATAATGAAGAGCATGTTTTTAACAATTTTGTTTTCGATTAATTCAAATTGAATTCAAATGATTTGATTTTATAACCTTTACGCATCCAAGAGTCAGGCCAGGATAGGAAAAAGGAGTCGGCCAGGGCCTAATTTCGATGTGCCATCCCGGCATTTGCCTGGTGTGATTGGAGAAACCCCACTGGAAAAACATCAGTTAGAGCGGTCGGCTGCCACTGAGCTACGGCCGCTTGGTCGATTAATTTAAACTAAAAATAGTTCATATACCATCAAAACTGCATTAATCTGAATCAAACCGCGTGCTGAACTGACAGACAACTTGGCCTGCATACTACTTAATTTTATTATTCTAAATTACATTTATGGATGCTCTTGCCGACATGTTAGTCGTGCGGTTTGGGGCGCTAAGCCAGCGACTCAAAGATCCCGGATTCGAATCCCGGTTGGGACATGGATGGATGTTTGTGGATTTTAGAGACTTAACAGCTAAAGGACTCGAGATGAGCTGAAGCCATTAGTTACTAAAATGGCCGAAAAACGGTAGGAAAAAAAGGGGAGTGCTCTTACTTATTTATCTTAGATAACCCCGTAGCTTAATTAATAATTCTCCTAACTTTCAAGCACTCGAAATACTCGCGGAGGCTAAAACATTTTAAGTAAAAAGTACCAAAAAAGACCTGCAGTAGTAGCTGATCCATCTTGGTCTTCGTTGATAAAGCACTAAATTTCTATATGGCTCTTAGCAGTGCATAATCACACGCAGGCAATTACGAATTTGCTGTACTTCAAACATTTTGTTGGGAGTAATTTAGAAAACAACAATCTGAGAAATCTGCCAAACAGTGAAAATCAGCAGGATATATCCAGTTTATTACGATGATACGTTAAAAAAAAAGAAAAAAAAAAGGTTTGGATACAAACAGGAAACCTTCGCGTTTATGAGCACTACTTACGCAGAAATTACGTTTGTTGGCTGTACCAAATAAATAAATAAAACCTAAAAAAACCGAATAAGTAATAATTTACTTACATTTGGATCCGCCTGAAGTTTTGCAGCTCGTAGTAAAGCTCTCATCTTCTTCGCATGCTGCACCAATAATATCGTATGTACAACTGTGCTATCCATTTCAGTATAATTATGGGGAAGGCTAGAAAAATAAATGAGAATTACATACTGAAAAAAAAAGTTTCACAAAATACTGTTTGAAATTTTAAAAAAAAGGAAGTAAAAAAAAAGAAAGAAAGAAATAGATAGATAGAGATAGATAGAGAGAGATAGAGAGAGAT
>JAGDQP010005955.1:1005-43512 GCA_022664845.1 Lepisma saccharinum | reverse complement strand
AAATCCTCCGTTCCGGCGCTATAGACTGCTAAAAGTATGAGAAATTGAACTCTAGAACTTGATATTTCCAATATCATTAACAGCAGAACTATGACGGCATGGTATCCTCAGACTTCTAACCTTCTCTATAAAAGATGCATATTCCAAAACTTTACAATGGTTGAGCAACGGATTCCCCAAGGAAGTAGGGGACTCCCATAAATGCTCTAAAGTAATGATGGGTCGAAATCAGCACGAATTGGAATAACAATAATTCGTTTGCGGTAAGTCGATATCTCAAACAGATTTCCTTTGCGGAACTATTTTATAGAACGATGCGTGGCTGCATAGCAAACTGCCATTTCCTGGCTAGATGGCAGTGATTACGCTTACCGTCACGTTCTAAGTACAGACATAAGAAAGAGAAAAAAAAAACAGGACAGAAAGCAATAGAAAACTACCTACAAGATAAAATCATGTTTAAAATAAGCTCCAACGTTAACATTAAATATAGAACTGTATTATACAGGTAGGCTTTTCTACTTCTTTCTGACGTGTCCTCTTCTCTTCCTTGCGTTTATGCTCACATAATTCAAGTGCAAACTCAAAGGTTAGTTGTAGTTTAAAAAAAAAAAAAAAACTGGGAGCTGATCCTCGTAAGCACATTGATTTAATAGATAGTCCACTTGTGCAATATCCGTTAATAAATAGATGAATAAAATCATATTTATGCAACACACTAGAATAACTTTTAGCCTCTTTGAAACTCATTACAAGAAGTTACGTAGAAACACTCCCTGAGATAATTTATATTGAAGAGTTTTTAAGAGTTGCAAAAATTCTTGGCCTTAAGTATGTAATGACTTCCTTGACCAATCACTCAAACTTTCTTAACTTCATTTAACAAGCAAACTCCATTTTTATTCAATACTCCCAGAACTGTGAAAATAAAACTCATTTGTGAAACTGACGCCACTATTTCTAATACTTTATATTACTTAACGTTATGTCGTTTATTTTGACGATATCAATTATTACCGTATGTCAAGAAATTTGAAACAAAATGTACCATATGAGAACGCTTCTACTGTATGCTGCGAAGAAAGGGATCAAAATATTACGAGGTCACGAAGTTAGCTATAAAGTTTACCTTACTAATCTGAAATGTTCTTGGCAAGGTAGAAAATTCATTCTTCATCCAGAAGTTAATATTTATGGGCCAAACTCTTGGAGATAAATCTAATATTCAGGATCAAATAAGGAAGGCGTATTTGCTAGCTTGTAGTATCTAGCGCTGCTTATACTCATCAACCACCTTTATACAGGGTGCGTCACGGGAAACGGACAGTTTTCACATGTATAAATCGAAGCAGAGGGAGAGGCCGAGTAACACTGAATTCTCTCGGCCATACCATTGTCGGCACAGTTCGGCGTAGCAGTCCTTGTAAACTCAGTTGTAGTCATGGAGCCGTGCACATCAGAGCATCGTGTGTTCGCAAACGATAATTTCGTGAAAAGTGGCGAGTCGATAATTGGAACATAGCGGCTCTTTCGCACCTCTTACAAAAACAAAGTCACGCATATTACACGAACTCAAGGACCAAAAAACTTTTGGAGAGTGTAGAAGTGGAGAAGAACGATTGCACATTTGCATTTGCCAAAATGGTCATCATTTAAAGTCATGTCATGCCGTACCCTTTCATTATGGTACACACATTTTGCAGTAGACATCACTGGAGCTCTATCTCTTCTCTAATCATCCGTCTCCCGTGACGCACCTTCTCTACGTATTACAAAATATCCTGTATTAAATATACATACGTTCTGACAGGTTGTTCCACCATCCCACAAGGAGGAAATATTTTCAAAGATTCAGTCATAAGTCTTTCAGGAAGAGAATCATCCATTCCTAACGGCTCGGAATCTCGAGTTTGTCTAGGAGCTGCAATTTCACCCCAGTGCTCTGTGGATATCATCTTGTTACAGATGAAAAGTAAGGAATCAGACTACACCCTGAAACGGAAGAAAAAAAGATTTGAAGTGAAATGATCTAGCATAACGACAAGTTTACAATTAATTTTAGTAAAACGTACGAAGATGAGAAAATAGTGATCAGCAAAAAGTACTATTTAAATAAACACAATTTTGTACATTATCAACTTAATTTAAAAATCATAAACAATCACGTATGCAAGGTCAGTACCTTTATTAATAGGCACTTATTTTTTATTTATATATCAGCTCCTTTTTTACAACTTACTTACATTTATAGGGATTCTAATGTAAGTACAATATCCAAGTGTAACTGATGAAAAAAAAACAAAAAACACTACACCTCAGAGCTGCCGGTGTGAGCAGGTTATGATAAAGTTTATGTTAAATTCTAGTGCATAATTATGTTGAGCAGTGACCGTGTCAATAATTCTAACTGTCGATATTAATACTTTATCATAAATTTTGACTCTACTTGGAACCACACGTTATTTGACTAGATTTGCAGCAGGGCTGTGGAGTCGGAAGCAATTTTTGTCTTCCTGGAGTCGGGAGTCGTCAAAAACATACCGACTCCGACTCCTGCTAAGTGCAAATTGTAATATAATTCGTTATAAATTAAAAATCCCATAGGATTATGGCTTAGTGGGAGTTCTCGCTGGGTTCTGAGTTGATCCTTGATTAAAAGCATTTGTATCTATCTATGAAGAATGCCTATCGCGAGACAGTTGTATTAGCGGTTAGTTGTTGATTTCTTGTGGATAATAAAAATGCAATTATATATTCCCAATTTCAAAGATACTGAGTCGATTAAATTCAATTTACTTATCATTTCAGGTTATATGGATAACTATTCAAAACTGACATTCTTTCCTACCTTCAACTAAATTACCTCCCTACCCGCCGTAAACTTTCCAACCATACTTTAATAAAAATTATTCATTTGAATTTTATTTTTAAGGCCTTTAGGCAACTTTGGCTCAGGCCAAATGGATGATGATGAAAAAAGTGAGAGGAAACGAGAGAATACCTAGAAAATTCACATACGCGGTGTTTGTCCACCACAAAGCGCACATGGTATGAGCCGGGATCGATCCGAAGACCTCATGAACCAGAGATGAGCACTCTACCACTGAGCCACCTTGATAATTATGAATGGTAATGTCCGCATAAATGCTATTCTTCCCTTGTTGAAGTTACATGTTCCGAAAGCTAATAACAGGTATAACGACTACTTCTACATAAATAAAATCTAAGATTATCTTCAGGAAGGAAATTATTTTTCATCAGACTTTCCATACCTTATCACTCACTCACTAATCCTTCTGACTTTTACCTACACAAAACTACCTTTATATTTTGCGAAAGGGAGTTACTTTAACATCATATCTATTGTATTTTCTTATATCTATTATATTTGTTTTTGTTCATACTACAGTGTTTGTTTTTAGTGTAGTTTTCTCTAGTGTAAAATGGCTACCATGTGCTGTACCTAGGATATATATATACTTCAAATTAATAAATAAAAACTATTTTAATTTAGATTATAACAATCGTCCAGCTACAGCGTCGATTATTAAACTATTTCTAGACACGAGGACGAGCTTATGTTTAGTTATATATTCTACCATTTTGTAAGACAAATATGAAATGTCAAATAACAAGCTTAGTATGTGCTTAGCAAGGTTCTAAAAATAGCCTAATGACTCTCCTTGATTGTACTTTGCGTTTATCAATTAATATAAGGAAGTATACATTACATACGTATTTTATAAAGGTCGGAGTCGAAGTCGAAGCTTCCATGTACCGACTCCGCAGCCCTGATTTGCAGAGAGTTATTATTACTGTTCCTGAACACTAAAACAACAGTAATGTAATCCATCAAATCTTTCCCAAACGTGGATTCCACAGTCTAAAATTCCATCAAATCTATAAGGTTTGAAGAACCTTTTTGCCATGTTCCTTTGAACATTTTTGGGTAAACAATGTGAGTCTCAGTTATCATAATTGATTTCGATATGTAACTGTCACAGGTAATAGTACTCAATGTTTTTTTTTTTCTTCTGAAACTACCTTCTGTGAATGCAAGTTTGTTCTTTACCTTCTTGAAGTAGAAAACAATATAGCTTTCAGAACTGTGACAATTTATGTGTTAGGGTTAGAATATAAACACCTTGTGATAACAGAGGTACCGTCTCAAGAATCTCGGTATTTTACCTGTTCTTTTAGTGCTTGTTGAAGGCTCCCTTCAGCATTATTGTCAATTTGTCTGGGTACAAGAGATCTGGCGTAGCTTTGCGTCTGTGCATCAATCTTTGTCGTCCGATACCACTTCTATAGAGATGTGTGAGCAGTGAAAGTCTCTTAAAGGCGTGCGCGTAGTAATACATAACGGCCGCTCACATTGCATAGACGCAAGTAGACTGTGAAAAATGGAGGGATTCCGATAAGATTCAGGTCAATGAAATCGACGCAACGAAGCTGTAACATAGGTACGGAGGTGACCACAGCGTAACTGAATCAGCCGATCTTCAAAAATTGTTGAAAATTCGCATAACGAAACTTCACTCCTCTGCGGAACTAGTGAACGTTGCGGAAAATGCGTTTCTACTTTATCATATACTACTAACATGAACCTAACCTAACCTTTAGTCATAAGTCAAAAGGGTGTATAAGGATATGGGTATCGGAGATCAAGAACCGTCCCCTCAATCTCTGTTCGTTTCCGCATTCTGAATGCCACTCAAAGAATCCTCCTAGGCTCCCCCGAACCTTTAAAAAATGTGAAGGTTAGGTTAGATTGGTTTAACTGGACTTAACGCCTCTAGGCACGAAAAAATGTATCAAGCGAATCTGGCAGAAAGCAGAACACACAATAAGAGAACTGAGTCACAACTAACACAAGATATCTGCGCACATCCACCAAAAGGTACTAACTAACTCTAAGGCTTATGGAACTCGCAAGTTCATTGCCGCAGTAACAAACGTTCGCCAATGGATTCTATCCTGAGCAACAACAAGCCAGTTTTCATCACGAACACCTACTTCTCGAATATCTCTTCTAATATTGTCCGCACAACGACGTCTCGGTCTTCCCAATGGTCTCCTTCCATCCGGCCTTCCAACCAGGATAGAATATAATCTTCGTTTTTCCCCCATCCGAGCTACATGGCCTGCCCATCTTAGTCGTCGCGATTTCATTATTTTTACATCTGGTGAATCGTACAGTCCGTGGAGTTCTTCATTATGCAGTCTCCTCCACTCTCCAGTCATCTCGTCCCGTTTCGGCCCATATATCTTTCTCAAAACCTTATTTTCAAACAAACGTAATTTATGTTAATCTGCTAGGGTCGTACTCCATCTTTCGCAAGCGTAAAGTATTACCGGCAGAATAACAGTTCTGTATATTTTTAATTTCAATTTCCTTGATATTAATCGCGATGTTAGAAGTTTTTGGACTGAATAGAAACATGCGTTCCCCGATACTAGGCAACTTTTTATTTCTTCCGTGACCTCATTTTTGCTTGTTACGTATGCTCCCACGTATTTAAATTTGTTTACTTTCTCTATGACCTCAACCCTAATTCTTATGTTTTTATTTCCTTCATTCCCTGTGTTTCGGCTTGTTATCATGTATTGTGTTTTATCTATGTTTACCTGTAGACCTATCTCATCGCACGCTTCTACTAAGACATCGGCGTTGCATTGTAGTGCATCTATATCGTCCCCTATTAAATCTACATCATCCGTGTATACAAACAGTTGATTCAAATCATTCAATGGTAGTCCCTTTTTGCCCCCTTTAATTTTTAAAATCTCATATTCTAACGCAAAGTTAAACACTAGTGGGGACAAGTCATCGCCTTGTTTCAATCCGTTGCGAATCTTGAAACTATCTGACATATTATTACCTATCCGTACTCTGCTTATGGGGTCATTGAGACACATCTTCACTAGTTGGACCAATTTTTTTCGGAATTCTAAACCGTATCAGGATACTGTATAACTTTTCCCTTTAGTTTTTATAACTAATCATATTCTTTCTTAAAATCAATGAATAGCTGATGAACCGTCCCATTGTATTCCCATTTTTTCTCCAAAATTTGTCTCAAGGCAAAAATCTGGTTCAAGGTGGATCTATTTCTTCTAAATTCACATTGGTGATCTCTAATCATTTCATCTACGTATACACTTACGCGTGCTAACAGAATATTACTTAATACCTTGTAACAAGTTGGAAGTAATGAGATTCCGCGGTAATTATTACAGTCCGATTTATCGCCTTTTTTGTAAATCGGAACCATTTATTGATGTTTTCCATTCCTTTGGGAGCTCGTCCTTTCTCCATATAGCAGTGATCAATTTATGTAGTTCCTTGATAAGTGCCGTTCCTCCTGCTTTAATTAATTCCGCTGGAATAATGTCTATTCCACCAGAAGGTACAATAAAATAAATAATCATTTTATTCCTTCATTGTTCAAGGAACAATCTACATTAAATTAAATGAATGGGCAAAGGTTTAGTTTATCTACTCCTGTTTTTCCGTCAGCTATTAAGCCATATGTACGCTATATATAACTCATTACGCTCCAAATAATTCACACAGCTTTTCTATAAACACCAAGGGACAACCAGCAATCCAAAAAGTGTTACGAAAATCAATATATTATTATTATTGGTTAAATACGCACTCAAAGTTGATGAAGAAGCAAAAAGCTACCGCCATACGGAGGAATACAAATGGTGAAACTTCGTGTTGTGGATGACACGTATTTTACCACAACACGAGCAGTATCTCGACCTAGCGAAGATGGGTTAGTGACCATTGGCACGTGGAGGTTAGGTTTGGTTATGTATCTTTACATCACTCTCGGAGCCGGTCAATTAGCGCGTGAAAGAAAATGGTACATATACCCACCTATGGCGGATGCATATATAGTACCACGTACATCTACATATTTCACCCTAATAACACTGGATTAAGACTCTGAAAGTTACTTTGAGTTTCAATACTCTTACACTCTTTGGTAACAACCTTTCTCCTGTAAATTTTACTTTCTTTGGTGTAGACAAAGTAAAACGAACCCCACTTTTTTCATTATTTTCTTGGTTAGGTTAGGTTACACTGGTCTCCCGATACAGAATAAGAACCGTAGACCGAACCTAACGAATTGTATACGCTAGAACCGAAGTTCACACTTGGCTACTACAACTGGCCAACTACTGGCGCAACTACACCTTCAGGAGTAGACTTGTCTATTGTATTGTCAAATGAAATGAATGAGACCTGCTTTCTTTCACTTGTCTCAGGCTTTGATTCGTAGAAAAGCAACTATTTTTATGTTATTATAAACGTCAATTCATGTTAACACTTGAAATTTTCCTTAGTTGTGTGGTATACGGCGGTAGGCCAGCGACTAGAAGGTCCCGGGTGCGAGTCCCGGAAGGGGCATGGGTTTCGGTACTACAACCTTGAAATAGAAATACGGCTTTAGAGTTGAATATAAAAATGTGTATAAAGCAACTTACTATGTAAAATAGAACACAGTTTGAAGACTTCGTTGAATCAGTTGTATTACTTAATTACCTACTTGCACTCACAAAATAATTACTAATAAATTAATGCTTGCACTTCTCTATTTCAACGATTTCTCGATTGATCGATTATTTGCTTGCCTAAATCACAAACATACATTCAGCAAATGTCCATTTGCGGTTAAGTTTTTGAATTTTTATCTTCAGGTCATTCTATAACGTGTTACTGGTAGCAGTTAATTTCAGTTCGTAAACGTTGCAGTCATATTATCTAAGATAATCCGTAATTATCCATCAGCCTATAATTAATTTCCTTGTAATTGTTGTAATTTACTGTAAATATAGCCCTAATAGCAGAAAATATACATTTATCCATTGAAGACCATAAATAAGTTCAAATTTAAACATAAATCCACATGGATAAATAAATATGTTTAAACATTTTGCTAAAGTTTACTTCTGAGTTCTATGTGTGCTTCTGAGCTTTTTGATGAAGAAGTTGGGGTCTTAAGGAAAGTTAGTAAGCAACGACCCACCGGAAGTTCTCCTCCCCTTGACGTTTCAGAGAAGTAAAGAGTTGATTTTTAGCTTATATCAATAAATATATCTGGAATAGAAGAGTGTGGAGCTAAAACGACGTAAGTAGCCTTGCCCTTAAGTAATACGATTATTTTGAACTCGTGGAGTGAATTTGGAACCATTAACAGCTATTACACGTCTGTTTACGCATTTACATTTGTTCCGAATATATTACCATTCAATAGTAATTTATGACTTCCTGTTCTAAAAATTATTTGCTTAGCAGGATTATGTCTATTGGACCTACCTGGTTCATAGTGAATGAGGATTATGCATTATTTATTCATGTGGGTAAATTAATATACGAGTACTGCAGTGTAACTACTAATCCCACAGAGCAGTGGAAACGGTACCCATAGGCATGATTGATTAATATATGTTTACAATTACGTCCGACCTGAGCCAAAGTTGCCTAAAGGCCTTAACTTATTTAAAAAAATAATAATACATGTATTACGAATATGATTTGTTTACTCTCAGTACATACAAGTTATTATTTTAAAGTTACTTAACACTAACATTTGAGATTTTATCAGAAATGTTACCGGTACTTTAATTTTGGGGAGCATCTTATACACTGTGAATACAGTATTACCGTGGATCATCGGGAGTTCAGTATTGTATAGTAATGATTTGGAAGTCTCAAAAATCCGTGCTTCAGCAATGACATTTGTACTTTTCTTCTTTACGCAGTACACAAATGGACGGTTTTGGTGATAACTTCGATCAGCCTGAGGTGGATCCTGCAGCTGAATTCCTAGCTCGCGAACAAGATCAACTTGCTGGACTTGAAGAGGATCTGAACACAATTGGAACTGCAACCCCTGCAGCTGGAGGTACTAATTAATAGTGTTTGTTAACGTATTTTCCTGAGTATACTCGGTTTAAGAGCGTGTCTCGTGCATCTTTTGCCCGAGATATATATAGTATTAATTCGAATCTCGTTTTGAGAATTCAGTTTAAAATTTATTACCTGATAGTACCAGTATCCCCTTGATACTTTGATGCTTTTGTAGAATTTAGAATATACAGCCAGATAGAACGAATATCTCAGATTTTAAAAAAGTACTGAAATTTAGATGTAGCTGTTTGGTGAGCCTTTGTATCTACATGCTTAAATCTGAAGATTCAGAATAAAACTTCCATTTGGCGCGAGTTTATTCGGGATATAAAGCACATTATAATCCATTGTTTAGTTTATTATTGAGTGGTTCTTTATTTTTAACCAACACTTAATCTATGTTCAACTGTTAAAGAAGCGTAGTAAGAAAACGACTTTTTTATTCAATATTTCAGCAATCCCGACTTAATTCTAGATAATAAATGTAGAATTATAATCCATTGTTCTTAAACGCATTAAATTCTATCACATATCACATTAAGTCTATGTTTAGGTCTTACAGTAGTGTCAAAGAGAAGTAACATCTTGACTTTCAAAGAAATGCATCGGTGAAGGTGTTAATAGCATTGTCAGTATTTAGAAATCAAGATTATATGTTGTGCTAATAAGACACGACCTGAAAATACTTATCTGAAATGTGTCGGAATGCGAGTGTCTTTCATTAATATACTAAATGATGTGTCGAACACAATGTTAAGATACGTTATTTGACTGTTCAGTAAGAATTTTGTGATATTGTTAACTTACGCTTTATGCTGTATATTGTGGATGGACTTACAGACGTTTATTCTTCAAAGAATGGCTGCCTATTGACTAGTACATTTCTTAATGTAACACAGTGTAGCCAAAGTCCTATAGTTTGTAAAAGTTATGTCTCGTCTGATTCGATTCATTTTTTTTAAATGTATTTAAAAAAAAATTAAACATGTTGCGACACATCTTTCAAATAAGTGAAAATGTAAATGGATTTATTATTTTTATTAATTAATTTATTTATTTATTTACTTGTTATTTTTTTGACCTTTCACACTAACTTTGTACTGATCTATTTTCTTTAGCAACACTTTAAGGCGACCTCACATGTATATCATTAAAAGGGGAAAACGTTGCAACAAGAGTAAAGCTATTCCCTGTGCGATTCGTACGCGCTGTGGACAGACGCGTGGGAGAGTGGAGGTAGCGCTTCACATATTCTCGACCTATGGTACGAAGAATGGTGGTCAGTTCCACGCTCGACCGCCTTTACCTTTCCAAGGTGCCCAGGAGTACTAAGGGGGCTGAATTCTCAGTTTGATAGGAAGCTGAATGAACCTCAGAGCGCCAGGCATGGGAACACTGCGAGGAAAGTCTACAGCGTCCTGGCCGGGATTTGAACCTGGGCCGCCCGATTCGCAGTCAGACGCGTTACTGCCTGACTCATGCACTCTTTAAAATATGGTACCAGTTCATTTCGTGGAAAGTTCATATCCCGTTAATGTTATTTTTGAAAATTGTAGAACTTCCTTTGCTGATAGCTTCATATGTTTATACGTGTACATCCATTTCGGTCTACTCATTCCATGAGGACAACATTATTGCTATAATAAATATTCTCTTCGATACATGAATTATCTTCAGTAGATGAATACTTGATACATGTTTCCACAATCTTCAGCAATTTATACTGTTTTCTAACTAGATTGCATTTACTTCAATGTTCTAATGACTACCATTCTGTTCCTACGAACGGGTAGCCGCAATACACTTGCTTGGGTTGACTGGGGAAAACCCTTGGGAAAATTTCAGTCAGGATGTTCAGCCGCTGGTATAGCTTGTGATGAGGAAACGAAATAAACGCGTTAAGCTCGTTCCGGGTTTCCGAATATGCTCACTTTCTCCCTCCCCATGTCATTGTGCGCAAGAATTTTCTATTGACCGCATCGCTGCAACAATTGTATCTTCGAATATGTTTTGTGTAATATACGTCGTTAAGTCTTGCCTATTATATTCAAAATGTTGTGGTAAACGGAGATAAGGACGCAGATACTTCTTAACCTGTACATTCTGCAGTGCCTTTTTATGTGGGCGAAACCGGCAAACTTTGAAATTACTTTGCGCCATCAACAAACTTTCCGTACACATCGTCACATATACCAGTTTTGAACTGTCATTTTGTATGCTGTAATCCACGTTCTGCTTCCTACGACCAATTCCTAAACACTCCGCCTTTGGGTTTATGCATTCACGGTTCCAGCATGAAAATGAAACCTGGTTTAAACCTTAAGTAACACCCCGTTGCCTCAAGCCCCTGGACCTTCATTTTCGATTCGTTTGCTACACATTTTTAACGCAAAACCTTGCATCCATCCTTTTCCGATACTTATGTGTAATACGTTAGTCAGTTGTTCCATTTATTAGATGCATCGTCCAATAGGTGGCTCTGTTCTATAGCCACATGAGACGTTCTCGTCTCTTTTCGCACGTTAACGGACTTTATACCGAAATATTGCAATCTGTGTATATAAGTACGACGTAACGTGCCTGTTTATATATGTTATTTCTCTTTTCATTTCATTGTTGCTGAAAAAATTAACGTGCAGTCATTAACACACATTCTAAATTATAATTTGTCATATATTTCGAGTCTTAATCTCATTATCAATGACTAAAAGAGAGCGTGTTATAGCAGATTCCGTGACAAAAGGGCCAAATACAAAAAGAGCGAAGTGTATGTAGGTTACATTCAATAACTCATGTCTATACTTTTTGCTCACGTAATTGGTATTTGTTTTCCAGTTGTGATTAACGTTATCAGTTAACTGGTAACGTCAGCGGCTATATCTTTTGTTCCACCTTTGACAAAGAAAAAGGCATTTTGACAAGGGGCTTGGATGAGCTTGTGCAGTAGAGGAGGATTTTAGCACGAATATAACAATTATGATAATTTTAATATGTTTTATTATTATTATTATTAATTACTACTTGCCAGTATCATTCATTTTTTGTACCGATGAAACCGTCACCGAAATACTCCTTTAATCAATGTTCTTTAGTGACAATTACGGTATTTACTAACTTTTTCTGTCGTAAGATATTTAAACACAATTCTAGGTGTATTTGCTCCTGTTTACTTCAAGGGAATCTCGGGCTGGCCGAGAGATTAGCGCGCTCGCTTTCTATGTGCATGGTCACGGGTTCAGTTCTCGCCGGGGTCCACTGAACGCAGAAGTTCTGAGCTCACTTTGACAAACACTGGAGGTACCGTGCTTGAAACTCACCAGTTCGTTTAGGACGTTAATAATAATTCAGTCAAGTATTAGGGTAAATCTTCTACTTCCATCAGCTTTGAGAATGAAGGGTTCGGTCAGTGTGAAAAAAATAAAAATATTGGACGAGATAGAAAACATCAGATATATTCGACGGGTTTGTAACTATTGATTAAACAATTTAGTCCTTTGAAAACTTTAGTGAGCTTACACGTGTTACTAGAAATTTACATAGTGGCATATACTAATAAACCTATATAGTTCTTACCGTAAATGCAATGAAGAACTTAAATCGGTCTGTGGGTCTCACAACACTTTTTAGTAATTTGGTAAACTTTATTTTGTATATGCCAGTCTAGTAACTTTTAGGCGCACCACAATTGGTCCTATACATCAAGTTAGTAACTACTACAACCATGCCCCAGGCGGGATTTGAACCGACGTCCTTCAAGTCGCTGGCCTAACGCGTTAGACCGCACGTCTACCTGGTCAGCAACACTTTTTAGTGATTAAAGTTACTGTAGCTCATAAATTGCCTCTATATTTGCTTATTAGGGTGTAGTACATCAGTTCCTCATATTCCAAGTACATGAACTAGTAATTGTGGACATACATACATGTTATTTAGGGTGTAGTACATCAGTTCTTCATATTCCAAGTACATGAACTAATAATTGTGGACATACGTACATGTTATTGAATATCAGGTACCTACATACAATGTTTCTTGAGAAAATTTCTACATTTCGCCCTTTATGCAATGCGCTCTTTCGTTTTTCGCCCTTTTTGTAAATCTCTCATTTAGTAATTAAGCTCTTTAGTCGTGATACAGCAGGTGCATAAATATATATACTGTGGTCCGGATTTACCAATATTCTGGTTTGCATAAACCAATATTGAAATAAGCTTCTGAGGCAAAGAAAGGTCTTTGTTTGCATTTTATTTATAAACGGAATAGACTAAATTTATTTTCTTTCTCCTTTCCTGTAATTTTTCCGCTTGAATCCCCCTATTCTGTATCTCTTCCAAGTATTTTAAAATTATACCAAGTTAAGTAAAATTTTGATTGACATGTTAGTTGTCTAGCAAAAATCACAACCATAGAGTTCCTGCCTGAATAGTTAATTAAATGTTGATAATATCCCAGTACACGTAAAATTAGATTGAAATCTTCCTTAGGGGGTAAGTTTTGATTACGAGTTTGGTGTATGCACAAGAAGGTGTTGCTTCTTTTGTTCTATTTTGTGTACAACATTTCATAAATGTATATTCATATGAAGTATGTCGTCATTTGCATGAGTTATTTTAATTTCCATTGGCTTGAGAAATTTACAGTAACGTCGTTGAATGTTAAAAAAAAAGTAATTAAATTGAGCTGCCATTGCCAGTTTGTGTAATTGATGTTGTAAATTTCTAGTCTCTCTCTTTTCTCTTCTAACTGGCTAGTGTGTACTTACTTAATTTTATTTATTTGCTAGTAGTAAGTTGATCTTCCTCAACATTTGCTTAAATCTATATATTCACAGTTACTGAGATTTGCGTTTACATTTCTTTGCTCTTCTCTGAGATGTCTGCATGAAAACAATCTTCTTAAAAATAATTGGCTGTGTTTTATAATGAACACAAGATCATAAAGGATATAAACATGGGAAGTGGGTGTTGAAAGATTTGGTGTTCAAATTGACGTAGCATGTTGTTGTGATATCTGTTCTGCCGCTAGATCCCTTCGCATCCCAGGGAACACCAAATGCGAATTCCTCCAATGCTGGCAACCTTTCTTCGCAAGATGCGCCTCACATGGGCAGCTTTGAGATGATCGATAATTTTGGGCAGCAGGATGGCTTTGAGGCGGGAGCAGGTAAGAAGTGAAAATACTTTTCTTTTTTTTTTCCCCCTAAGATCTTCCGAACCGTTTGTAGTTCCCATCCATTTTTTTCCTTTCCAGTACTCATTTTGCGAAGTGGGGTTCTCCTTTTTTATATATAGGGTATGATTTACAATTGCAGTCAAACGTGTATACAGGTTATGTAGTGCGTTGTTTATTTCCATGATTTTCTGTAATAGTTCAAACCTTCTAGTTGCTATGGAGTATTGATCAAGTGCACGTCATGCTTTTAGTTCAAGTGCTATTTTTTTTAAACACATTTATAATAATTTTCCTACTATAACGCTACCGCAATGACTTTGATCACCGTTAAAACTTAAAAGTAAGTTTCGCTCAGCGATCAAAGTTATTTTGACAGAATAATTTAATGTAACTAAAGAGGAATTGTCCATTTAACGTAGAAAGAAAATGAAAAGGTTCTGACACGCCAAAATTTAAAGTAGCGTAGGTTAACTTCTTCTGTTACGTCAAAGAGAAATTTCGTCACTGTCAGTTTCCGCCATTTTCTGAGGCGCACACAGTTCGTGTGAACGGGTGGAATTATTCGTAGGCGTGGTGGTAGCTGTTAATATCAACTTTATATGTATATGTTACTTACATGTATATCTCCTTTCTTCATTGACGGCAGGAACAAAATGTTGACGTCGACGTTTCGATTAAAAACATAATCTATCTATCTAACGTGAAAGATAGGAAGGGAGAAAAAAATAGGGAAGAGAAGAATAATTTTAGTCAGCCTCAAAAGTTTGTACCCAGTAACAAGATTTCTCCAAAGAAGCTGTGCTCATCTTGTAACTTAAAGAAAATCACACTCTTAATACTCATATCAGTAAATCCATTTCAAATTTATTCGGAGAAGAAATTTTACGACTGGGTACATACTTTTGGAGGTGACTGTACAAAAGAAACCATGTTAGTATGTTTCTGTTTGATGAATTTTAAAGCAGTGTAACCTGAGTCATACAATGAAAAGGATTCCATTTTATAGTTTACTGTGTTGTACATGTTTGTTATTTTTTCTTGTTTTTGAATTTGATGAGATAAAATGAATTGTATAGGCACTAACAGCTTTTAAACTTGAATTTTAAATTTTATTTAAGACCTTTAGGCAACTTTGACTCAGGCTGGTATGGATGATGATGAGGGAATCGGTGGAATGGAGAAAACCCACGCACACTGTGTTTGTCCACCATAAAGCCCACGTGGCATGAGGTGAGATCGAACCGATGATCTCAGTCAAGTGCCAGAGCCTGCATGGCCCTTTTCTTATTTTCGTTCAATATAATGTGTAAAAGAGGAAATCAATTATATTCTCCAAATTATGATCTTTACCAAGAAATTAATTTCATAATGCTTACCGGGCAGCAAAAATTATTTAAGCATTGGCACGAATCAGTAAGGAAATCCTTCACGGGACCTGAAAATGCAGTCTCAAAAGAAAAATCTTTAATACGGCTAGTTACGGATGTATACGAAAATCACGAAAAACTTTACAGCGAGTATTATTGTGTTACCGAATCGCACCTGCGCTGTGCCCTTCAATAACTAGACATTTCATTCACCAACATTAAAAGTTACTTTACTGATATGGGACTACAATTTCAACCTGGCAGGTGGCATCGATTTGTTACTTGCTGTGATCATTGTGGTGACCTTGAAGGCTGCGGGCAGCGCTATTTGGTCCCATAGCATAGTGGCCAGTTTTACAAGCGATGAAGAGCGACGGCCATCGGCAGAGGTGGACCCATGGTTCTTAGGAGAGCGAAATCTTCGCGAATGTTCGCAGGGGTTTAGTGACTGTGTGTGTTTGTGTGATGCTAGTTCTTCACGTACAGCTCTGTTGAACTGGGTAAAAGGCTTCGCACCTGGCAACGAAATAGTGAAGAAGTGAGCGGAAAGTTGTCGACCAAGAACATCGCGAACTCCACAGAAGATTAAAAAATTGTGGGAACTTTTTATCAGCGCAAACAAACGCATCACCTTCGACAAGATAATTATTGACACTGGTTTTTATTGAGACGAAACACTACAACAAATTGTCCTCGACGACTTGAAGCTTTCCAGGGTTTATGCGCATTGCGTGCCACATGTTTTGAATCAACAACAGAAGGGTACGAGAGTTCAGATGTGTTGTGAGCTGCTGACATTACTCGATAAGATCTTTTTCGCAAGGATGGTAACCGGGAACAAATCATGATTTCATTACTACTTGCCAGAAACTAAGGAACAGTTGAAGCAAATGGAAGCATAATATATGCTCCACCGAAAAAAAACAAAAAAACCGCTCAACACCGTCTCCTGAGAAGCAGTGGGACTGGCGTTCTCGGATGAATTGAGCACAATGATGATGGCATGGCTGCCACTGGGATTGACCATCAGCAATGACCGCTACTGTGTTTCCTTATGAACATGACAATGGACGCACGATCACACTCCATTCAACAGACGGAAGCTAAGCTGGAGTTCATCGCGCTCCCGCCTTATTCCCCCGACCTTGCACCAAGTGATTGCTCTCTTTTGTGATGAGGTGAAGAATCCGTTGCGTTGTTACCGGTTTCCAGAGAGTGAAGCCGTATTTGGTGCTATCAGGGAGTGAGTACAAGATCCCCTAAGACGACCTCCAAAGAGGCGTGAAGTGTAACCATCAACAAGGATCACATAATTCAGGTTAGTGTAAGTAATTTGTATACGACTATCGTACATCATCGTGGATCGAATAAATCGAAACGTCAATGCGTCATTGTCAACATTGTGATTGTTCTCGTCAATCAAGAAAGGCGATATATATACGTAACATTTCGATTTGTACAGCATACTAGCGCATCCATAAGCCACCCTCCCCCTTGCCCCCCCCAGAATTTAAACAGATTTGGCTTACAAGAACCTCCCATTCATTCCAGTGTTGAAGTGACTCCTGAATTGAAGTAGCGTTGTAGTAGCACAGTCATCATTTTTTTTTTTTAAAGCACTTATTAGCTGATGCACATCACTTCATCACAAGGGCTTTGAACTGCTGTAGAAATAAACCAGATGAACAACTCGCTATCTAATGGTATATGGGTTGCACGCCAATTCTAAATCGTCTATACAATTGTGTCTCAGCTGTAGGATACATATATCTTTTTTATTGTAATTAGCAGTTACCTGCTTTCGATGGGAAACTTTTGCTAGAGAGTAAGAGCTCGAAAATTGAAGAAAATGGTTCAATAGAGTATACAGCATGTTGACCATTGTGTGTTGTTGAGTGAAATTTTGAATGGGAATGCGTCGGTTATGTATGTTGCAGAACAACTATTAGAGGATCTAACCATATTGATTTTCAGCAGTGACTACTCAGCTTGTAACAACGTTAGGAAATGTATTGATTGCTTATGGCATGGTATAAGTTGCTCTTATTGTAAGTAGAAAATTCTCTAAAGAATTTCATGAAAATTAACTGACTTATTCATATCTTGCTATATCAAACTTCAAGAAATCAAAATTTTATCTACTTTCCCCTCTTTGATAAGTTTTTATTTAGTTTCTTCAGGTAATGATTGTGTATTTGTGTAATAACGTCGAACGGGACTACTATGATCCTAATACATCAGTATACAGGGTAGACAAAAATTAGTGGTCAGTATTCTAGGAACGAAGTCCTCATCAAATCAAGAAGTTCCTTTTGAAGATTTTTAAATCTACGGCGAATTTTCGGAGCTAGAGGCGTCCGAAGTGGCTAGGCAACGTCTCATTAAATGACGTCACATCTCGACAAATAATGACGTAAGCCGTGTCGACTTGGCAAATCACATAGGAAGTAGTACCCGATACATCTATTTAAACAGTGTTTATGATTGGCGAATACAGATTAGAGGGGATTTCTATACTTCCCTTTTAAACCATTTAATTCGTTGACAATAAAATTATTATGTTCCGAAACCTGTCTAGGTGGCACTCCCTCAGTCATTAACATTACTTAAATAGATGTATCGGGTACTACTTCCAGTGGGATTTGTTAAGCCGATGAAACTTTGAGCGCCTGTTGTAGCTCCGAAACTATGCACCCTTATATCTTTCTTCAAAGGATTGTTTTCTTGGTTTGATGGGAAATGTTCGTTCCTAAAATATTGACCACTAAATTTTGTCTACCCTGTATATCAATTTGAAATTGTCATTGTTTTCCTGTATCGAACGCTAAAAGCTGTTGGGAACTTCGAAAAGAAATTGACGTGGAAAGTGATTAACCGTAATTATTCACGTCATCACGTGACAAATTCAGGCATATCGTCACGCATCCTGCAAACTTAGACAATCCTCTTTCCATTTGGAAAGCACAATCCATTCCAAATACAAATAACATGGCGCGTAGGTGGGACAAATGGAATGATTTGACAAATCCTTATTGCCATCATCTTAAATTTAGAAGCAATATAAAATTGCCTAGATCAGCACGTAGTAAACACATTATTTCACGCGATCTAGCTGAGCTTTGGAAGAAACCTCCACTACTACATCACATATATAGCTAAGAATAAGCAGAAATCAAATCAGCGGAAGATGAGGTTGGTTTTCATTGTATTCTGCGTGGTTGTTATTCGGTTAACTTCTATTAAAAGTACTTTCAACGTCCGTGCTCTTTTCTTCATCCGATGAAACTTAGTTGAGTAGAATAAAAAGAGTGTTTACTTTGAATATTAATATATCCAGCTAGAGGTTACCTTATATTGCTCTTACCTCAAAGAATTCTGTTTAAATAAGGTAAGCCACTGTCATAGAAAGTGTGCATAGCAATGAGATTTACCTATAAATGATTAGGAAGATTTTAAACGCATTATTTTAGAAGTGTTAAACGATTTGATTTAAAAAAAAAAAAAAAAAAAAAAACAAGAAGAAAGTCATCGATTGGTGATTAACGCCCTTTCATTGCAGAGGTGCTAGCTATTGAAATAAGACTAAGCGAAAGGTACATGTAGAATGTGATCGTAACTGTTCGTTATATTTGTAACCAACCGCGGAGACAGCAATGGATTTATTTTTCGTGGGTCTTCATGATGCAGATGTACATTTCAAGATACGGCGAAACAGATACGAGCATTGTGTCTAGATATTGATATTCAAAATTTCAGTAAATTCTTACGTTGTTGTAAAGGTTTTTAGCATAAATCATTTAAATTTTGTGCGAAAATAGAATGGGTAATACACATCACACAGTATTTTTCGAAAGTGCAGACTGTTTTTGTCCTATCTGTATGGTGCCAATAAATTTATCAAATGTGTATCGTGATTTTCGACTTTTCTTGCATATTACCCTCGCCCATCATTAACTCGGAATAATCGGGAGTTCACTGTTCACTGAAAGCAAGATCGTACAGACTTAAGATGGGGCAGGCTTGTTAACTCCGTGACTTCTTCGCCACTCAAAAGAAAATAATAAAATTTCAAGTGCCGCTATCTCAAACGGTAGTGAGTTCCGTTCGACGAGACACTGGAAGTTATATCGTGTAATTTTCAGTCCAAATTCGTGTAACAGCCGGAGAAAATCGGCTGGAGGTTCACTTCATCCTTCCCATAAGTCAAGAAAATGACAGATTGATTCTTTTTTTAAAAAAATTTAAATATGGTTCCCACTCAAGACTGAGGAATGTTCATCTTCGACGTTATGTACGATTTCTGGAAAAATTGAATTTGGAAGTAAGTGACACCTCAATTAAAGATAGATCCCGGCCTTCCCCTAGTGGAACTGCAGATAAAACTTATAAAAATTTAGGATTCAGACTCAGCTCCTCTTATCCGATTCGACTCATTAATCTACTTTGACTGAGTCCTTTTCGTTGTTCACTGTGTGCTTCTGCGTTTTATTTTTATTATTATTATTATTATTATTATTATGAAATTGAAGTTAGCGCTTTTGCAATGAAAGTATTTAGAGCATCTTATGTGCTGTGAACGACCAAGATGCTGTGTTGTATTGCCTTCTGATAAATCTTCAAACAATTTTAAAGTGCTTTGGGAAATCGATATTATTATTATTGCCTATTGTTGGGTAGAGCTTCTTGATTTTTTTCATTGTTGTTTTAAATGCATTCATGTTTTTAAAGTGAGAATTGTTGAGATGATGAAATAGAAATTGCTGAAGATTTATTTCATACAATGTTAAGATGTACATTGCTTGGAATTGTATGACTTACTAGTTGTTGTAATTCTTTTGTAGTAGAGCATTGAGAGAGTAATGCTCGGTTGTTGACACAGTGTTTTCTATAGTTATGAAACAGAAAATCTTAATTATTTTTTGAAAATTTAGAAATGAAGGTAAAATTCAAAGTTTATCTTCCTTTTGAAGCGTTATTTAAAATTCGTGTGTGCTTCTGTACGATGATGTGCTTATTGTGATTGGCATTGTTCCTTCAGAGATTCCTGGATCGCTGGAAAAGCCAGATGATTTAAACGAGAATGGTAAGTTGGGTGGTGGTGCTTGATGCTTGCTTGCATGTTTCTAGTAGTCAGTTGTCTATCTTGGTTATAAAAGCAGAACTTCCTGTAGCATACTATATAATTTGCATGGTAGCATAAGTGTTGTGAATAAATCGCCATTAACTTGGTTCAGGTAAGACAAGAAAAGTATGTGGGTAAAGTAAATTATCTGTCTCAAGTCGGGGTAAAAATCGTATGTATGTACGAGGGTCACTTGAAAAGTTCCTTGTACTGATAATGTACGGAGTTTCGTGGTACAGTACTGGTGTTTGTGGAGTGCAGTATAAGCTAAGTACAGATGTTTACTTTCAGTTTTGGTTCTTTCAACATAAAATTAAGTAGCTCGTTTCTTAAGTTAAGTGTGATGGTTATATCCTAGCCACATACAAGCTATCATATATATATATACAGACCGGAAGTTGGCACTCTGTTGGGAATTCGAGGCAGACAGTTTTCAAGTGTAACATAAGCACACACACACTTTATGCAAACTATTCCTGCAATATTGGCGCCGCAACGTGGTGGACTGGTGAATCACTGCTTCAAGCTTTTCGTTGCAATTGACAGTAGTACTACGTTCGACCAGGTTTTTGCATTGAGATAAATATTAGAGGACAAATGAGAATACAATTGGACGGTTTACCCATTGTTCATTGATTTTAAGAAAGCATTTGATTCTGTCAAAAGGGAAGAGCTATACAATATGCTGGTACGATTCGGAATTCCGAAAAAAAATCCTTGTTCATGTAGTGAGGATGTGTCTCAGCGATCCAGCAGAATATGTATAGATAATAATGTCAGATAATTTCCTGATTCGCGACGGATTGAAACAAGGTGACTACTGTTTAACTTCGCATAAGATATGCGATTCTACAAAATGGAAGAGGACGAAAAGAAACTTAGCATTTAATGGCTTGAACCAGCTGTTCGTACATGCGGATGATGTAGATTTAATAGGGTATGATATAGACGCACTAGCAAGTAACACCGATGTCTTAGTAAAGTAACACATAGAAAACAAAATACATGATAACAGGTCGAAACTCACAAGATGAAGGAAATCGAAACATAAGAATGAGTTCATAGAGAAACAAATTTAAATGCTTGGGAGCACGGAAAACAAGCAGGAGCGAGGTCACATAAGAAATAATAATAAAACAAGTCGCTAAGCATCGGTTTCTATTCACTCTGAAAGCTCTTAACCTTGGGATTAATATCAAGAAAGTAGAAATTGAAAATATTCAGAACGGTTATTCTGCCGACAATACTTTATGGTTGCTAAAATTGGAGCACAACCTTAGTAAATTAACATATCTTACGATTGTTTTAAAATAAGGTTTTGAGAGAGATATACAGGGCGAAATGGCCGGAGAATGGAGAAGACTGAATGATTCACCCGATATTGTAAGAATAATGAAATACGACGGCTAAGATGGGCAGACCTTGTAGCTCGAATGAGGACAAAACTAAGATTATATTGCATTGTTTTGGTAAGACCGAGACGTCGTTGGGATAACAATATTAGAAGGGATCTCGACAGACACGTGTTTGTGATAAAAAGCGACTTGATTTTTGTCCATGATAAAATCCAATGAACATTTGTTACTGCGACGATGAACTTTAGTTCCATAAGCCATAGAGTGAGTTAGTATGATTTCATGTCATTCAGTGATCGTATAGGAATTTTTCTGGCTGTATATAATTTGTCGGTGACTGTAGCTTCAGTGATGGGCCCACCGACCTGCTGTAGACCCATTCGAAGAGTGTTGGCTTCGTGTTCGGAAGGTGCTGGATTTGATACCGGCGGCCAACCATCTTTACAGGGGTTTTTCCTCAGTCAAATCAGGCTAATGCCAGGATGATGCATTCATTTTACTGCCTAGACGACTCCTTCCCGCTTTCTTTCCCCTATCCTTTCCTGGCCTGAGCCTAAGTGCTGTACATAAATTCAATTCGTGGACGGGCTTTGCCGTAAGGCCCTTCATGATATGTAGATCACCGAAATTTTAAAGTGCTAGTGGAAAAGCAGCTCTAAATGTTAAAGATTACGAAAATGAGATAAAGGTAGTATTTACGTCGAAACGGTTAATCAAAATGAAACTTTCACAATGTAATACTGACAAAAAAGTATGTAACAGAAACCTTGAACGGCATTTCCACCTGTGACGCATTGTTGCCAACTCAGATTCCCCCCCCCCCCTCAATTAAGTTTTCTGAACTTAAGGAGACACTTTGTGCTAAAAAATTCGCAGCCTTCAAAATATACGTGTCAGTATAGCCACAACAACATACGGTAAACAACAACCTCAACAAGTACAACATTTTTAAGCAGTGTTACCACATCATAACAGGGGGGGGGGGACAAAACGTCTTGTAAGAGAAAGCCTGTAGAAGTGTTGCAAATATGGAAATATATTCTGCACTTTATTCACTTACGAGAATAAAATTACATCAAAACTAACTCACGAACGTTTTTCCGAAGGGGGAGGGGGGGGGGGGAGAATCAGTCCAAATTTACATATTGCATTGAGCCTCTTTGTACTTAAAAATTTTGGATAAGATATACGATGTCCAATTTCAAGACAGTGATACCTCTTATACGTAGCGCCCCTGCGAGTATTCATTGATATGCATTCGTATTTCATTTCTTTAACTTTTGAAAAAGAGAAAGCCACTTCAGTAATTTTGACTTACCTACCCCATACTAATGCAACCTTTCATTTTATCTCACATGGAAATAACGTTACCGCACAACTGCTTTGCTTGAATTCCACTGAAATTTTTCAAATAGGAAGAGGACTCGGAATTTTGTCTGAACTACACTGATAAAATCCCACCTCTACCAGGTCTACCTCTACAGAAACCGTGCTCTAGCAGGTAGCGCCTTCCACCAAATGCATTAAAAAGGATCAACTCAAATGTAGTATAGGTTGTATTTGTAATTTTGAATTGGTTTCGGAGTCAGTCTAAACCGCGTACCGGTCCGCGGGGACTAGGTTGGAGACCCCCTGATTTACGGAACACTGCTTCGTAGGTGCCAATGCTGTTCACGGTTTTCGGTATTACTTTTGGTCAGTATTACATTGTGAATGATTAATCGTTTTAAAGGTATTCATTTTAAACTGAAATACTGCCGTTAGGTAATCTGTATGAAATTCAAAGTTCCAGGGTCCCTAGCACCTCTTCTACTAGTCTATATCACCTTACAGTTGAGTGATGTTCATATGTTTTCATGTTTTATCAGATACATTGGGTTTCAATCAAATTTGCGCAACAGCCACATGGACCTTCCTTTTTAGACCAACTTTTCAAACCACTCGCGTATAAAAAAGGAAGTTTCTTACCTGCCAAAATACTTAATCGCTGAACAACATATATTTCCACTGTTCCCAATGATAAAGTCATTCTGGTTGGGTTCTCGTTATTGTAGAAGCAGAAGTAACATACCCGCGCAGAAATTGATTGGCTTTCACCGGTAAGGCTCACGACGAAGAGAAAAAAAATTAAGAAGTGTATCCGTTTTACTGGAAAGATCGGTTACCAGTATGTGAATATCGTTTCCTCTATAATAACATGTGATGATACGTGATTACCGTCTCAGTTTCTCTTCTTTTCCGTTAAAATACAGTATCAGCGAAGGCTGATAACGTTCTTTTCGTTTATACTGCCTGATGTCTGCATTTACATAACTACAGCTAACCTCCTTTTTTTACCTTATCATTTATATATATTATTTTTAACGTTCTTTTTTGTCTTGAAGTTCAGTAATATCAGTCGAAAAGGAGTATCCTATTTTCAGCGTTGTCTTACTGTTTAAGAAAGCTAGCAGTAGTAAATTACAAAACAATGAGAAGCCACAATCAGATGATAATCGCCTACAAAAAATTGACTGTGTTGCAAAGAAAAGTGCAAGTGCTCGATTTTCCGTGGTCCATTCTTAGTTGTGTGTTTCACAACAAAACTCAAACAAAACATTTGCACATCGTCTAGTTAGTAATTAAGAGCATGACTCGTGTTTCAGTGGCGTACTTTAATTTGGATGACAACAGTTGCACGAGATACAACCTCCAGAGAGAAACCAATATGTACTTAATTTAAGAAGTATTATAGAGCATGTACACTCAGATATATTAAAAATGGCCGGTAGAATTTCTTTGTTTCGAAGTTCAAAAGTTTGAAGAGTTTTGCAACACTGGAGCAAGTTACGTATCAGTATATAAATAAGTGGAACGTTCTACTGTAAATCTGCATGGAATATTGGTTCAGTGTTGCCAACTTCGGCCTTTGAACATTTTCTTGGCGGCCATTTTCTGTTAGGTAGACCGTACATAGTAATGTGATCGTAGTTTATCACCCACAGTAGTTCGTTATGTGGCGTGTTTGGTTGCATGAGTAATCAGTAGTGATGATTAGTTTGAACGAAAACTGGTACCTCAGTTTGTTTAGATGTTAATCGATTAAACTTTAGAGGACAATGGTATTAAAATGATTCTCACAAGGAGACCGTCAACATTGTCATGCCGAAACCTACCCTCAAATTTTTTGTACGAGTAGATTACATTAAAATAACACTCCACACAAAATTTGAAGTGCCAATTCGAAGTGCAACTAGACAAAAAAAAAAAAAAAAAAAAAAAAAAAAAAAAAAAAAAAAAAAAAAAACCTGCCATAATATAAATCTGGTTGGCTACACTGACCGAGTGCCAGGTGGAGTACGGTTTTTTATTAGTGTTATTTTCCGTAACAGTTATAACAGTAGCTGTTATGTACAAATAGGTGTTAAAACTAATACTTCAAATAGCAGTTCTAAAATAACTATCTATAACTTGGAGTTCTTTATTCCCAGCTGTAATAATGCAATATAAAATCACAATTGTAGATTAACTTACGTGTAGCCTGTTGTATCTGCAATATTACATGTTACCCAAATTTCCAGGTGCGTAAATCATGTGCGAGTAAGAGTGATAGACTATATTCCTCATGAGCAAATCGCGTCCGGCCGATGGCGTGGCCGTCTTCAAATTTGCTCATGGGGTTGCTAGGACATGTTAGAGAAGGGATTCCGCCAGAATTTTCAGTTTGGGGGTGTAAAGTTAAAATTGGGAGGGTGTAAGTGGAGTTTTGCTCGGTTTTTTTTTCATCTACTTTTGACCACCAAAATTTTAAAGGTGTGGGGGTTGGGGGAAAATTAGGGGGTGCCCCCCGCCGGGGGGGGGGGGGGGGAAGTCTGGCGGAATCACTGTGTTAGAGTAGTTCATAACTATCGAAACCTATTTTTATGCAATTATCGCAGGTTGAACCAACAAGTGGTTACGGAACATTACGTATCAAGATACATTTCAATCAGGGGCGTATGAAAGGGGTCCGGGAATTGCACGACCCCGAAATTCAGTTTCATGCAGAATTAGTATAATTTAAGAATTTAAGGTATCATTATATGTAGTGTGTCCTTGAAATACTCGGGATCCACCCCTATTATCAGGATGAACGATACGGGTTTACTTTAAACTCGTCTTGCCGAGATCTTTCCAACGACGCCTCAATCACCTTTCTGGTCGTAGTAGTTCCAAAGATATAAAATCCCACACCTATCTCTGGGATCGCCCATGCAATCTAGAATTATTTGCATCAGTTCATATGAATGTTGTTGCAACAATAAATTTGGCTACCTTTTCTTTTCTCCCCACCACTACATGAAAGGTAATACGTTTCTTCGTTTTTTTAAATCCAAACTCCTTGAATTTGGAGTTTAGAAATGACAAGCGGTTAGGTCAGTCAGAAAATTCAAGGAAAGTAACAAAAAAGTGCATTTCAAGAATTTAGCGCAAGAGTAGAAAATACAAAATTAGAAGCACTGCAGAGTACATTTCTCGTCTCAGACATTCTTCTCGGCTCGTTTCTGTATTCTCCACGTAGTGAGCGCGGTCGTTTGTGTCTACCAAATACTCTGTACCAGTGTGGCAAACCTGTCTGTACCAGTGTGGCAAACCTGATTCATATTATGGCAGCAACATTTTCCGGTTTTTGACAATTTGTGTCGAGTGTTTGTTTTTGATGTAATCGACACGTACGAAAAATTTGAGGGTAGGTTTCGGCATGACAATGTTGACGGGTCTCCTTGTCAGTAATAAATTTTGTCATGTCTGTTTTTCTCTATAAAACTTAAACGGTTATTGTGACAAATAAAAATCAGATCCTAATTTATCCGGTCGTTCCTATTCTAGTGACGCTACAACGTGTATTTGTGTACGTACGTAAAACACTTCATTATTGCGTAAATAATTTCTTGACCAGTCGAAGGGTTCATCAGACAGGATCGCCTAAGTTAATAAGAAACTTAGTTCATAGCTTGTTGCTGTAGTTTTTGTTCCCATCGAATGATTTCTTTAGAGAGAAGGAGAAACCTGATGCTGTAATTCGTAACGTGCATAGCTAAAAAATGAAAGAAAAAACAAATGTTGATCTCCGTGGAGCTCTCCAGAGAAGTGATACTTTGGTTTCTCCATAGAAACTAAATTGAACGCTTGACCTTCATAGACCACTTCATATATGTGTATTTCTGTACTGTGATGTTTAAGGTTGTCTCAGGTCACGTACGTTTAACATACGCGCC
Organism: Lepisma saccharinum; assembly: GCA_022664845.1. Taxonomy (NCBI): domain Eukaryota; kingdom Metazoa; phylum Arthropoda; class Insecta; order Zygentoma; family Lepismatidae; genus Lepisma; species Lepisma saccharinum. Next base: position 16,333 of record JAGDQP010005955.1, on the reverse strand, counting down.
CTAGATGATGCACGTACTCACCTTTCTAAAATAATTACGTAAATAATGTGTTTTACATAGGATTTCATATTCGGGTGTCATTTCGAGAAATGGTGCTGGTAGTAGTAAGGCTTTACGTAATTATACGGGTGAGTAAAACGAGAATAGTTGATGTAGTAGTCCAGTAAATATAAGCACAAAGTGCGGTCAGCCCGAAAGTAATTCGAGAAAGCATGAAACTTGTTGAGCTAAACAACATATCAAAACTCCCCATCATTACAGGCTGTGCTTAAAATAATGTACACTTAACATACAGTGTACTCCTTTAATTAAGATGAAGACTTGAAACACTTGTTGTACATTAGGTTTTTGATGCATCACCTTCATTTTTATCTTTATAAAATGGAACAGACGAAATTGAAGGACCAATACGTAACTTTTTTCTTTCTTTTTTTTACGTGTAAGTTACTCACAGGCACGTTACTTAGTTCATTTTGATAATTTTGAGTTCATGCATTTTTTTTTTAATCGTTAATAGTCATCGTTAAATGCAAAAACCGTTTTAATTTTATTAAGCGTAACTTGGTCAGTATCTTACAACTCTTGATCAAAATGTTACAATAAAATAGAGTACCATTTTTAAGCATCGATTGTGAGAATATTGTTTCATCTTGGAGTTACTGTATCTTTTGCCCAAAAGAAAGAATTGAAACAATACAAAAGCACATTAAATTCAAGAGTTTCCATTTTAAAGGAGATGTTTCTGTGTCACGTTCAAGGCTATAGCTTCATATACAGGGTGCAGAAAAATTCCTCTTTACAAACTGTAGGTGGTGATTACCCACACAGATACAGGGGAAAATGCAAGTAAACAGGGACTTGAAAACGCTTAATTTGCAGATACAAAGGTTCGAAGTTGGAGAGCCCAAGAGGAGCATTGGTAAAGGAAATGAATATGTCGCTATAACTAAAATGAAATTGCAACTGTGCAAGTCAAGACAGTAAGATACATGATCGAACTAGGTGTTCTACTGGCCGGACATGAACTATGTTCGCAACATTTCTTTCGGATATTTATAGTTCCTTATCCAGAGTGTCAGAGCTGCAGTCTGATGTACTTCACATCCTGTTTCGCATCACTAGTACAGTACTGGATACCATTATGCAATGACCCAACGTCGTCAGGGTGTCTACTACCCTGGAGAACCTGGAATACTCAGGGAATTTTATAAATCTGTAAAACTCAGGGAAATCTATAATTTATGAGGGAAACCCAGGGTAATTTGTGAGGTGGACCTGTCCGCAGTTGGCAAGAACACAGCCCTGGCAAGGCGGAGGTCGTGCTTTCGACTCGCACTGTAATGTACAAGATGCTTGGACTGGGTAAGATTGAAAAATGTCATGGCGTATTATTTACGGTCCACTAGACCAAGAACTCAGGGAATTTGAAAAAAAAAATATATATATATATTACAGAAAACCTAGAAAACTCAAGGAATTTCAAATCACAAAATTAGTAAACACCATGGTCGTACGTGCAATTTTGGCGCATATCACTTTAGAGGAGGTTGGCAACACTGTGACGAAAGTGACGTCATCTTTCGCCTTGTTCAGTCACTTATACTTATTGTCCTTACTTCCACAGTTGCAATTTTACTTTCGTGTATAAGAGTTCTTGCGACCCACTCATTTTCTTTGCCATTCTAAAATGTTCCCCTTTGGTTCTAATTTCGACTCTTTATATCTTGCACACTAAGCGTTTTCATCCCCTCCCCCCACCGCCCCTTTATATATATAACGGTGTGGGTAATCGCCTCCTATAATTTGTAAACAGTTTTTCTGCGCCCTATATTATTACGAAATCTGACTTTTAAAAAGTGGTACTTCATCTAGAACACAGTTTATGCAGTAATAGGTTATACTAATGAAACAGACCCACTTGAACAACGTTAAATGCATGGGAAGTAACAAAAATAAAAAATGAAATAAATATATAAAGAGCTGATACTTTATTAGTAAAAGAAAGAGTTTCATCGGCCAGGATTGGATCCAGCGTCTTTTCACACGTTAGCCAATCTATCTGGCCTTTGAGATAACTTCGCACGCTTTCTTTATCTTAGTGAACGTAACTATTCTACAAGAACCAACCTTTTTCCATTTCACTCGCCTTTCGTAGTAGAATTCTGCAGCCGAAAAAAAAAAAAAAAAAAAATATTAGCAGTTTTATTGAACACTTTCTATAGGCCAAGATTAACTTAATTAAAAATTTCTAACACTTTAAGGTTTGCGTGTTAGTGTCAGTATTATAAACTAGGACATCTCCCATAGTGTCCTATCTTAATAACGTAAATTTTATGATTTTTAAGATTCTAAGTAACAATAAAACACACCCTTATAATTAAAAGCTTTTTTTCGTAACATGAAAACGGTGAGTTGTAGTAAGTTCCTTTTTTTGTCGCCAGGAGGCAGTTATTAGAAAACAGTGGGGCTACCTAGCTTTAGTTTTGAGAACTCATGTTTTTTATGTTTTTTTTTTTTTTTTTTTTTACAAAAGCATATAAATTTATCTTTATTTATAAATTAGTGTTTTAAGATAACGTAATATTAAGTACTAGTTTTAGTTCACTATGTTTAAGTATTTCTATCACCCAATTAAAATCAAAATCATTTACGATGTTATTTTCATAACTAAGCTGCTGCACTTAAGGAAACAAAGCCAGCGGAACCACCAAGTAAGTGATGCCAGTAGAGTCTTCTTAACGTTTTGTTTACGTCGTCTCTTGAGTATGCATTTCTTTTGAGTTGTTTTATGTATACTAACATACTGCATAGCGTAATTAATAGCATGAGATGTAAGGAAAGGACATTGTTTCTTTCTTGTTATCGAATACTTAAAACACATCAAAAGACAAGGAGAAATGGAGGATCAACCAAAGTGCATGAACTGAGCAAGAATTAGGAAACAATTCCTTAAATATATGTCTCTGTGTACAAGTATTGATAGAGTAACCAGTACCAAATATTTGTGGTGAATACCTTAACTCAGAATACAAAAGAAAAGTTCCTGTGAACATATACCCGAAAGTGAATCAAGTCGTTTTTCAGATTGAAATCATTTAGTATTTCAGGAGCTCTTTAACTTGTCCAGTCATGTTGTTCTGCGGAGGAGGCGAAAATTAGTAACGTTGGACGCGAGTAGTTGGCTGTGATTCGCTGTGAATAGAACTACTACTTATTTGAATTTGTCATAGTTTCAGATTGAGAGGTACTCGCAGGAAGCGTGACATCATTGCGAATGGCGCAGTACTTTATCCTGTCAAATCGGCTGAGCAAATTTTTATCAGACTTTTATAGTCAACGAACGTGTGTGTGAACAAAGTTTTGTAATTGAAGAGTTAGCTAAAAGATGGAGTGTGTAACATGTCTCTATTTAGATTATTTCAACCACTCCTTAGGTTGAATTTACGCTGTTATGAACGACAGCGACTCAATACAAAAAACACTTTACAACAAAGTAAGTCTTAAGGTTCAAGATGAAAAGCGCTTCAGTAAAGAGATTTCAGTTATCAAGAAGACAACCCCATCCTGAGCCATGGTTTCCTAGAAGCCGTAAATAAAATTCATTTTAAAAAATCCACTTTAGTAGACTTTTGGTATTGAGGACTGTACTCACAGTTTTGAAAATCTGTTGTGGTAACTTTGAGTAGATTTTTCTTACCTTAGATCTTTTATGTTAATTAAGGTGACATTTGCGAATTCCTCATAATGCTTGCAATAATTATGATGAAAATTTGAAGTTTCTGAAGCCAATAGTAGCCTCGGAAATTGGGGTAGTTTCAGATAGCTATAAAAATTAAGTCGACGATACAGGTTCATATATTTGTCCATAGGTTTCACATACCAAATTTAATTGAGATCTGAGGTGGTGGGTTACACTTATTATTTAACGTTTAATGATCCGTCTTTTAAACAAGACAAGAATGTACATTTTCGCACACTAAATAAATATACCATGAAAGTTATGAAATGCATCTGTTGTTCAGGAGTGTCAAAGAGTTTTTATACATTCCTTCGCCTTTTGTATTCTTTTTAAAATATGTAGCAGTTGCTCGATCTGATTCCACATATATGTGGATGAGTCAACGAAGAGTAAACTGTGTACCCTCGCAATCAAAGATACCTTTCGTGATACGTAACATGGAACACAACATTCCAAGAGTTCTGCCAGCATCCATATTGGACGAAGAAAAATAAAACTAGGGAAATAGAAGACAGTATTCAAAGTATTCTTTGCAGTATCGCCATAATAATGGCGTATATGTGTTTACGCCCTTTTTATATCTAACGACATAATTGAGGCAGTACAGTTTAGAGGATATTGTCATTCTTGTCTATCTTCAATTCGTTTTGAAAATCACTTAAAATGGGAGAATCCCATTCAAAATATACTCCGTCAATCATGAACTTCGCTCTAATACATTCATTGAATACGAACTTTAAGAGTAATTTGCTAAGCCAAAACGTCTAATGTTGAGAGATATTAAGTCATTTGTGGTTACACTTCGCTACCTTTCGATTGCCTCAAGCTCTGAAACGACGCGTTTTGGGACATGTGTTCACAGAAACTTTTTTTTTTTTTTTTTTTTTCACTTTTACATGCCCAGTTTACATTTATGCCTTTCGTTGCGTGCCGAGACATTTGAACCCTAGCAGGTAGTTCGGAAAAGCTCAGTGGTGTCCAACTTGTGTCATTAGTTGTAAAGGCAATTTCCTGTACTCTCTGCTAGGATTCAAATAAGCCAACTTCTACTCATAAAAGAGCACGCAGCAAGATGTATAAATGTTAACTGGAGGAGTCTAAGGGACTCACTTTTTTTTTGTACTGATTAATGAATAATTTTTATATGATATATGATTATACCACACCTGTCACAAAATGAAAGGGCATGTTCTAGACCTCAAAACTGATAGCAAATCTTGTTACATATGATTAAAATTGTTTTTTTTTTTTTTTTTTTTGAGAAAATGGACCCTTAAGTTGTGTAAGAGATCTTCAATATAACTAGATATTTAATATACATCGGTGTAAAGTAACAACTGCTTCTGTTTAAGGTTGCCTTAAAATGATCATACTAATACAAAAGTTGCTTGCAGTATTGAGTTGCATAGATAGTGGGCAAACGTTCATGCCATTACAGTGAAACGTGATAGACACATGAAACAGACACCAAATGGAAAAGGGAAAAACCTGTATCTTCATCCAAGTTCAATTTGCGTTCCTCTGATAGCCCCTGCAAACGTCTAGACAATACTTCAGAATACCATCAGGAGTGACTTATGCTGTTTACGTGTTTTCTCCGACAAGCGCTAGAAGGATTTTTTTTAGTTTCTTGCTATGCTGTGGATATTTGAAACCACACAGCACTGTGACTTGACGCACACACAACTTACTGTATTTTCTGTTTGATTTTTAAAAGTTATGCACTTGTAAGATTCTAGTACACTTCTACAACGTAAGGCAACTGTGATCATTCTAGGAAATGTTACTGTGACTCATCTCAAATGCCAATTCTTTATTTCTACGGCTTTTAGGGTTACTTTATTGAAAAAACAAAGGATTTCTCGATACATTTTAACTTAGAGTTTTTGATTGAGTTTTAGTTGTATGGCATACAATTTGATTTTGTGACAGGTGTTAGGAATCTTTCTGTATGTAGAAGGAAGGTACTAAATGTTTAAAATTATCTTCAGTGAATACATGAAAAATCAACGCACTAATGCTTTCCGTTTTGAGATTACCATATAATAAATGTGCGTAAAATTAAATTGCAGCGTTATTAGTGATGTGCATATGTTTCTTTACATGTCTCGAATTCTGTTCAAGTATAGCTTTTGTTCTACTGCTTTGAGCAAGTGTTTTGTTTGTTCTAGGAACGTCAATATGTTAAACGATACGTGTGTGTGTCCGTACTATGAATTGTTTTGTATTAAGACGTGTTGTAAAAGATTGTTACAAGGATGGGGCTATTAATTCGCTAAATGTTATTGAATGAACCGTGACTTAATTGTTCAGATGGCCTCATTCGTTTTGGCTGCTGTAACATACAGTCTAGTCCGTCCTTCGTTAAGTGTCTAAGAAATTTTATTTTACTGTTGTGTTGTAGTTTATGTGGTACCATTTAAACTAGTTACTACGTAGCATAATACTATTATTGAAAAAGAAATATAACTATTTCTTGTGTACATACATATTGCTGTATAATTTAAAAATTACACGTGTTACTCCAGTGTTTCTTCTTCCAATTCGCATGTATAATCCAAACTCTACAGTATTAAACGTTTCATATACACTATGAACTTTTTCAGTAATAGTGGTATTAGAAGAAGAAAAATAAAAAAAAACGTACAGTGGTCGCGCCAGAAGATGGGCTTTAGCAGAAAGTGTGATGATGCTTCAGATTATTTGACCATAAAGAAGAGGGAGGGGGTCGCGTCAGTTCGTTTCAGTTGGTTGAAGTGAATGGGTACGATGTGTTGTAAATTTCCTCACGCGCACAAATTATCACCACCATCACGTCAGTTTCAGTAGAAACTCATCACGTAATTGCTTGTGGCGGAAAAGACTAGGCAGGTAGAAAGGTCCGAAGGTCACACTTTCACCCTCTAAAAATAGTGAATAGGATTAACTTTTTAACTTTCTCTGCGTCCTTTCTCCTCTCATTTGAGTTGCATCTCGTCCGAAGGAAGTACAATAGAAGGCAAGAAGGTGATGTGAAATTTAAACCAGATATGTGGTGTAGTCAGATGCGAAAATTGTTAGGTAACTATTTTCAGATTGGTAACGGAATAGTTGCTGTGTAGCTTCGTCATTTCTTTTGTATTCTTACAAGGTATCTAAAAATAAAAATAATCTTTTATTTACATTGCCTCTATCGGTATTTAGAAGAGGATTTTTTGTATATAATAAAACAAGTCTTGTTGACAGTCCGGTCGGTGTGTAATCTTGATCTATTCATGATGCATTATGTTGTGATTAGTGTTGAGTGTTGTAATAAACTTAATATTGTATTAAATGTTTTTGCATCACTAATATGATCGATTAATCCCAGTGGTCGACCATCCTGATTAAGGTTTTCCTCAGTCATATCAGGCAAATGCTGAGTTGGTATCGTCAAAATAGGTCCTGGCCTTGTACCTTCCAACATCATCTCTCCCACCCTTTCTCGGTCTGAGCCTAAGATGCCTAAAGGCCATTAAATAAAATTAAAAAAAAATAGTATTAAGATTTGTTTTGGTGATAACCGATCTGCGCATTGTCACATTCACAAGAAATTTTATGTACGCCCGAGGAGTCTTAGGTGGGTGTGTAATAACTTTTGTACCTTGTGAATTATTTGAGTGAAACGTTTAATACTATAAACTGTAAAGTTTGTTTTATTAACGTGAAATGGAGGCAGAAATGCTTAAGTAACACGTGAAACTTTTAACTGTATTGTTGTTTTACCTTCCATATTAAATTTTGTTAAAAATGGAGGGAGTTTTTTGTTGACCGTTTTAGTGATGAGAGATGATAGACGAATTCAGATCTGTGTGCTGTTTTAAAAACTCGTATCTCAGTATTTAGTTGCAACACTACGATGAACATTGTGAAAACAAGTTGGACATTTTGTTTAATATTCTTTATTGTCATTACATCAGACAACCGTTCGGTGAAGATATTATTATTTTTTTCATATAAGTACAGCAAAACTCCTTTCAGTTGGTCATTCCTCAAAGCAAAAGTGTCCAGCTTACAGAGATCAAAGATATAGGAGGAAAATTGTATATACAGTAATACAATTTTCCGGTCCAATCGGGTGTCATGTGAATTAGGACGCTGTCTACGAGCTTTCAAATTCGAATACAGGCTGTGGCCTGGGTGTTTGTGAACTTTAGAAGCATTGCATTCATATCGTTAAGACGGGTTCGAAGTCCGTAGCTACTTAAATGACCCAAAGAAAACACAGTTTGAAAAAAGTGTCCAACTTGAGCAGTTTTACTGTTAGTATATACGCGTGTAAATGAAACATACTTTCGCCAGTATAACTTATACTTTTGTTTGTTCATTCCTAGAGCCTTTTCCGTCACCTGCACAACCGAAACCAGTGAGGGAAGAACCAGAGAAGATACGTAAATGGCGAGAAGAGCAGAAGACTCGCTTGGAAGAAAAAGGTGAGTGGTGTGTAAAAAAAACACGATCTATGAAGCATCATGTTTGTTATTAGTTCGAAATGTATTATCAGATTTTAGTGTTAGTTGATAGAGACAGATAACGGAGATCGAGTTGGTTCTTAAATAAGAGTAGTCAAATCGTGTATGTGAATTTTTGGACAGCAGAAAGTTAAATTACAAGGTAAAAAGTTTTCGTTGATCTGATTCCAGATGAATACTGACTGCCAAGCTTCCTGGCAGTAGGAACATGGAAGGTGTTAAACCTTCCTCATCTCTTTTCCCGGAAGAGTGCTTGGCGCCAGACGTCATTCAGGCGTAGGCCATTGCTACTTGTCAAGCGTATTAATGTAAATTAAAATTCTTTTGTACTCAAAGTAATATTTCTCAAGTGGTTGAAGCTTGAACACCTGGTTTTCCTTCTATTTTTAATTAATGTTTAATATTTTAGAGATCTCGAGTAACCTAGTGAATGAACTGTGATTCTGTGTCTACATTTCGGATTTCTTTTGAGGGGGGGTTGTGCGATGGGAAGTGGCGTAGAACAATGAGAGTTTAGGAGTTTTCAACGTAATCTCCAAGAAGGCGAATGCATTTGTCCCACAGGTGCTCTTACCTCCAGATAAGTGCAAACAATAAGGTTCTTCTAATCGTAAGTGTTACTACTGTACCACATCATTTATCACTACGTTATTTGCTCGAGAATGGTGACAAGAAGCTGTTTCCTCATATCACGAAGATGATGTCTGACGGCGTCAATTCGGGCGAGTAAGGCAACGTGATGAAACCATCACATAGCCCGAGCAGCAGACCATCGCTGCTCGTATACGGCGTAGGGAATTGGCGATCTCATCGTCCAGCTGGCTTCTGCTGGCTGCAATCAGCCCTCGCAGCTCTACACCTACGCTGCTTGAAAGGAGGACCAGCAGAGAGGAGTTACATTCACATTCATCTCATTTTCATCCACAGATGATCATCATTTCATCTCCTCTTGTGCTGTGAGTTGCGCCTCCGCGCAATGACCAAGGATGTGACAGGATGTACTTGCATTGACGATGGCCCCTGGGCCGAGGGGAAAGGGGGCGGAACCATTGGATAGCGCCTAGTTCTTAACAGCAGATTCTTGGATGGTCTAGTTCGTTGAGACTGGGAAGTGCATCATTGGGGAACTCTTCGGACCTTTGGTCTCGCCACAACACTCTGGGAGTGGGTGTCCCAAGTATCCATCAGTCGGGAGTGCAAGTGATTTCGACGCCAAGTCATTGGACTTCGCCTCGATTTCCAGCTTGCTGACAAGGGTGATGAGGGTAATACCCGGCAGCCTCGTTGGCTTCTCAGAACGAAGACGGAGAAGTGTGGGCATTTACGGCTTTCATTCACCATGGCTCCACCACATCCTAAAAATCAGTCGCCTTCGCCAAAAGAAAAGCAGAGAAAGAAGAGAAAGTCACTGACGTAAGTAAGAAGGCGCATACAGCTAATGAATCTACCAGTGACAAGGAAGATAAACTACAAGTAGAAGAACAGACAAGTATCGTACCAACTATCACACGGTATCTTGTAATTAAAGTAAAGAACGAAACAGACAATCCAGGTGGTTTGAAGAAGATATCCCCATTCCTAATTCAAAGACAACTTAGTTATGTTGCAGGAGAGCTACACAATGTTAAAAAGCTTCGGAATGGCACCTTATTAGTGGAGACATCTACAGACAAATAATCTCCTGAAGATGACATCAATTGGAAATCTTGAAGTTGTAGTTGAGCCCCATCGCCAACTGAATTTTTCACAGGGACCTTCTTGGGACCTTCAAGATGTTCCTGAAGCGGAGATTAAAAGAGAACTCGCCAGTCAAGGCGTAGTCAATGTTAAACGCATCAATAGCAGAAGGACTGGCCAACTCCAACCCACAGGATCATTAATTTTGACATTTGCCATGCCTCAGCTACCTAAGGACGTGAAGGCAGCTTTCTATCGCTTGCCTGTCCGTCCTTATATACCAAGTCCGCTCCGCTGTTTTAAATGTCAACATTATGGACACACCAGCACGTCATGTAACGTGACCTCTGCTGTATGTGCAATTTGCGGAACCAGTAGCCATGGTGCGGATCCTTGTAAGTCACTGAAACCTCAGTGTGTTAATTGCAAGGGTGATCACACAACCTGGTCGCGTGACTGTCCTATTTTTCAGGAGGAAAAACGCATTAGAGAGCTGATGGTATTAGAGAAGATACCCGCTGGTGATGCTAAACGTCGATTAAGAGTGTCTCAGCGCACCCTTCCCTCTGGTGCGTTTTCATGTGTTGTAGCCAGGATACCAGTTAAAACTGTCTCGGTTGGTAGCCAGACAGTTAATGTATCAACTCAAACAGAGTCTGATGTGCATGTAGACCCTCGGACGCCTCCCAAAGGATCAGAGACTTCTCACAATATGCCGACACAGAGTCAGGGACAAAAACCACCTGTGCAGAGTTCTAGAACTCCACGGGTTAAGACTACTTTTAGTCCCTATAAAGTCTCCAAATTAGCTCGAACTTCGCCTCTCGCATTAAGACTTTGACGAACGTTTTGGCTGCACAATTAGCTCAGGAAGAGTCTGCACATACTATCGATGAACCAAGTTCATCTTTGTCCTCCGACATGGTTGAGGACCACCTGATGGATATGGATTTTAATCTCGTTGGAAGGAAAGGGAAAGGGAAACCGAGATATAAACTTAAACGGTAATATTTTTACTTGTGTTTGCAGAGTTTTATGATTTCCGTTTATTTTATATGATTATGCTCCTTAACTGTTAAGTTTTATGGTGTATTTTTGTTTTATCTTGTGAGGGCCCATTTACAGGCTTCCTCGTTATACTGGCCATTTACACCAGTAGGTTGAGTGTGAAGACCTTTTACATCTTCATCTTTTATATATTCTTTTTTATTATTTTAATAAACAGCTAAGTTTTGACATGACCAAGATAAGGGTCTTTCCCGTATCGGGACGGGCGTAAGCCATAGTGCTGTTACCGCCCATAAAATTCATTTTATCTTTATCTTATCGGGCGAGTAAGGTGGAAGGAGGTTCAAAGTCGCAAGGGTTGACACGCATCTTCTTTTGGGCTTCATTCTAGTTACGGGGAATCCAACGTGTTAACACTTTTTTTTTCTCACGTGCATCTCCTCACATTCCTGCGATATTTCCATATCTATTGCTTGGCTATCGTCGTCGTGATTCTTGCAGGTCCCGTAAATGGTCCGATGCTTTCCCTAAATCTCCTGAATTCTGCAACTCAACGTTTCACTGTGACACAGGATGCTGCCAAAGTGCGCTGCATATTATTATGGATATCCTTCACGGATAACCGATTATTACACATTGGAACAGCTCTGTATTCCAGTCTTTGCATCTATATGGATGTCGCTTTCTTGTTTCGATCACGACGCCACCAGCAGTTATTTTTATACCCACCTTCCATCAATCATTCCTTTAGTTTTTTGTATTTCACTTAGATTGAAATACAATCTCAGGTTCTGGTAACCAAAGTGTTTTCCTTGTTTTTATTTGTTTATTTTTAATATTTTGATGAGGGCTAACTTAAATTCAATCTTGTAGAGAGATATAGTCTCCGAGGATTTTTTTTTTTTGAAACAGTTTTCATAAACGAAAAGAAACTACTGTTGTTGCAGAATGTACAAAAAGGGGTTACGGTTCCTGTACTTACGTGTCTCTGTTATTCTGTTCTCTTCTAGATGTTGCTGAAGAAAAGAAGAAGGAAGAGTGGAAAGAATCCGCTGCAAAAGAGTTGGAAGAATGGTATAAGCACCATGAAGAGCAGATAGCCAAAACAAAAGCTGCGAACAGGTAATGTCTAAAGAATCCATTTAATTAAACTTCCTTGGTAGTTAAGAGTGTTAACCTAATCGTCAAGAAATTTCTTAAATTTTTATGAAAAGGAAAATAACAACCTCCTTCGCAACAATTGCAGTGTGATGTTCTTTATTAAACTTCCAGTTGTTGATTTCTAAGTGCTCAGGAGGACGTAGTGAGCTCGTTAGTTTTCATAGCGCAAATATAATTCAGTTTAGCAACAAGTTTGTTCTTTACTACCGTCTCCGAGTGACTGAATGGTTAGCACCAGGACTTGCTATGAGCGTAGTCGTAGATTCACTCCTGGATCCATTGAGTGCAGCCTTCCATAGTCCTTGTTGCCAAAAACTGTTGGTTCTACCCTTAGAAGCTCACCAGCTCGTTTAGGACATTAATAACATTGAATCAAGAATTTTAACTTCCTTTAAAATTTGATTTCTACGTTGTGAAAATGAAAATCATTGCCCAGTAGTGAGTATACTAATGCAAAACTTTTTTTTTTTTTCATGCAATAATCAGCATCACTGAAGCTTCATTCAATCGTAGTAGTTTTTGTTGTTAACTACGCTCTTTTCACGCCTCCAGAATGCATTTTTAAAGATATTCTCATTGGCCGTTGTTGGTAGTGAATTTGCGTAACTTCAAACCAAATAACAGAATTAATATCTTGGTTTAACTCATTTGATCCATTCGCGGGGCGTTTCACCAATCTTGGTTCAACTTGAACGAATTGTTAAGTAACGTTAGTTAAAATATATTACGTTCGTTAAGTTCTTAACGAAGGTTGGTGAAACCCACCATTGAACTCGTAGCCGTGGCGTGTTGTGATAAAATTGCGAGAAAGTTGAAAGTTTATGCCGACCCAAACGCTTTCAGTGGAAAAAAACTTGTCTTAGAAGGGAAAGACCAATAAACAACTGTTGTTCTGTAGATGTTAGAGTAATCTAGATAACAATAGATTCGTATGATGAACTTAACATCTTGTGTAAATGTCATATATAGCGATTATGCTACGTTATATGTATCGACTGCTTTATTATTTTGTACTGGTAGTCCCAGCTACGAGATCTATTCAGATATAGGTATAAAGAAATTGCTATACTTGGTACATTTAGTGATCATAAAAGGTTATTAGTCTACCCTGGAGGTGGAAATTTAATTCATGGCTGATGTCTCAGTAGTTTGACGACCGTAAAGAATACGTGACCCATTGAAGTTAGCCTTAATAAGTCGTATACAATAGTAGAGCACAAGATGAATACGACGAGGGTGGGATTTTTACCGCAATATAAATGGAAGTAAGAAGAAACAATACAGTGCATTATGGTTTCATTTCGTTGTAATTTAGAATGTAATTTAACCAACCTAAAGTATTCCAATTTAAAGCCACAGTAGTCCAGAGGTGAACACTGAAAAATGGCTGTTAGTACCAAAGCGATGTGAGTGATAAAGTTTCGTATTGAACTAAAATGAGAACTTCGGTAAATATCGAGACCCACACTTGGCCACAGGGAGCTACGCCTTGTAACTGTTCTTGTTTATCACTAAAATCAAGTTTTTGCTACTACAATAGCAATTATCGTGAAGTAAATCCCTTTGACACTACGTTAAACGTAATGACACGATCCTGCTTTAGGAGAATATGTCCCTAATTCCCATATTTTTTTTAGTATCTCAAGCACTGAGTATATTTTTCTATGAACTTTATTGTGAAAGTCAGATGATGGAAAGTCCATATATATCCAGACACATTGTTAGGTTTGACTGGTTAATGTTTTGACTGTTTTGAAGTTTTGGGTTTTGTAATTACTGATACCTTTTTATAAAAACTGAATGTTAATTTTTTATTCATTTTTTCCGTGCTTCAGAGAGGCAGCCAAGTAAGTTCCAGTGTGTATATGAGCTTTATGTAGAGAAGTATTGCTTTGTAGTAAATAGAGCAGATAGTCAAGAAAGTATAGTATAATTTCTTAGTGTTTTGTATACAGATGAATGATGAAAAGACGTAGGAAGGGAAAATATACATGTTAGGAGATAGCAAGCAGCTGTACGGACTCTTCATACACACAGACATAGATATGTGGCAACATTTCGCCAAAGGCGTGGTGTCACATACTGATGAAAAAGAACAGAAAGGAGTGGTCATGTTTCTAACTGAAAGCAGGTAACGGAGTGGCTAGGTGGGAAGATTAGTAAAGGAGCCGGTAAAAGCTCTAAATAGCGAAAGAAGAGAGGTTACAAGTAGGAGTTGAGGAAAGGCTTCCTAAAGGAATCAGCGGGAGAAGGGGGGAATAATAATAATATTAAATTAAAGAGAATAATGATTAAAAACGGAAGGAAGATGGAAGCACCGGAAAGGAAGAGGGAGAAGAATATGCTGGCAGGGAGTTACGTGTTGTTAAGGCTGGGTTTACGGTTAGCGGAGAACAGATGTACGTCTGCTCTCATCTCTTACTAATTGTGACAGGTAGATCCGGATTGAGAATTTTCAAGATGCTGACTCTGAAGGTTTTGTCACAGTTGCTACCGTGATGTTCTGATATGGGGAGATTAGGTAGTTATGATTTGGAGGAGTAACGATAGTTGTTGCTGTGGATCGTTAGCGCAGGAGGATGAACATGGGTTACAGCATAAGAGGTGTACGTTTGAGAAACCCAAACACCTCTAACCATCCGCATCAACAGCCATTATTACTCGTCCAAAGCACAACTACCCTAGCAGAACACTCTTCACAGCACGGCCGCACTTTTGACGAAACCTTCCGTGTTAGTATCTTGAAAATTCTTAATCCTGGTTCACGTGCCACAGGTAGAGATGAGACCAGACGTACATTTCTATCTTCTACGCCAACCATGAACGTGGCCTTAACTAATTCCCTGTAGCACAGTTCTTCTTCCTCTCATTTCTTCCGGTTTTTCTTTATCAGTTTTATTCTCTTCGTGTTTCATTTATTATCATTATTATCTCCGCTGATAACATCATATTTCTTCAAAAAGTCTCTCGCCAGCAGCTAGTTACCTGCATCTTTCCCTCACTTCCTTCACCATTTAGTGTTTCTTTTTCGGTCCCTTTAGTAGTAATTCCTGCCTTCATAATTTGACAACTCTGTTACGTTCTTTCAGTTGGGAACATGGCCGCCCCTTATCATCACTCCGGTTCTTTTTCATTCGTATTATGTGACCACGCCCTTGGCGAAACGTTACTACCCTTTTGTTTGTTTGTGTGTGTGTGTGCGCGCGCGAGAGAGAGAGAGAGAGAGAGAGAGAGAGAGAGAGAGAGAGAGAGA
>JAGDQP010005954.1:32747-75088 GCA_022664845.1 Lepisma saccharinum | reverse complement strand
GGCAAAACGGTTTGACCGATTGGAACTATTTTTAGCACATGATCAGATATTAGATCCGTGTGGGAAGTTATCATATCAGTCGCCATCTTTTTTGGTTCAAAATGAGCGCTCAAAAACATTTTCCACACCGTTTGAGCTAGAGGTACAAAACTTGGTATGGAGGTGTACCATCACGAGTAGGTCACGATAATATAAGAAGAAAATTCGTCATCTTGATCTAAAATAGCCGCCCCAAAACGCATTTTTCAAACACTGAAACTAGAGAAAAGAATTTTGGTATGAATGTGTACCACCACGAGTAGGTTACAATAAATGGGGCAAAACTTCCCAATGAGGGGCAGGCTGTCGGGGGGTATGGGGGCAAATCTGCACCATGGGGGTGAAGCCTCCCGGGGAGTCTGGTTACGATAAAGGGGGCGCAGTCCTAAAAGATCCCCAAGTTCGGGGCGCAGCCCGCCACGGGGGAGAGAGAGCATTTGCTACAGTCCCGATTACTGTTGCTAACTTTATTCACACCGCACCAACTAGCGGGCAAATGAGAAAACCTTCTTTATAGGGAGAATACCCGTAGAGAGGTTTTGGAGGAAGATTTGCACCATGCGGGTTCGGTTCTCTGGAGAGTCTGGTTACGATAAAGGGGGCTCATCCCCCCAAAACTCTCGAAGTTAGGGGCGCAGTCCGCCACGGGGAAGTGAGTATTGGTGATAGTCCCGATGGCTGTTGCCAACACATTTTATTCCCCCCGCTTCAACGAGCGGGCAAATCAGCAAGTGACATATATATGTAATAATAATTGTCATTAAATTAGTTAAATAATGGCATTTAGGAATTAAGTGAGTAAGTTCAATCGCAGGTCCGAGTCCGATTTCGGACAGTCCGAGTCCGAACGAAAAGTCCGAGTCCGATTTCGGACAGTCCGAGTCCGAACAAAAAGTCCGAGTCCGGATTCGGACAGTCCGAGTCCGAACTAAAAGTCCGATTTCGGACGGTCCGAGTCCGATTTCGGACAGTCCGACAAAATGGTCCGCGGATTCGGACTTTTTAGAAGTCCGAAAAAAAAAGTCCGAAGTCCGGATACCAAAAAGTCCGGATCTGACCAAGCCTAGTAAGTTGCACTTTCGTTCAGGTGTTTCCATTATTCTGATAAGCATCTGTATATACGAGTATCACACCCATATTCGATCACTACTGGGCGAAGTCTCTCCCCGGAGAGACGAGATTGGTCTACTGCTCCAACGCTGACCAGACGGGTTGGGAGAGGAGAACCTAATCTCTCACTGTGATCGCCACTATCTTTTATTCATAGCAGCTCCCCAATTGCATCACGATGCTGGGTGGGCACCGTTCCAGACCCACACGCCTTGGAAAAAAATCCTTGGCAGCGCCGGAAATCGAACCCTGAACCCCTTAATCCGTACTCAGCAACGTTAATCACTAGACTAACGGGTTATATATGAAGTAGCAATGCATTTTCTAACCGTTAGTACAACATGACCATAGCATAAACTGAAACAGTGTCCTGTGTATGCACATATCAAACAATATTGCTAGAGTTCAATCATGGAATATATTGTTGTTATGATAGCTACATTAACAATTGATATTCGGTTAAAACAACGAGCGAACTTCTACTAGGCTTTTAAAATGCACGATGCCTAGTGTATTGTTGTACAGTTACAAAGGTGCAATTCATAAATAAAATATATAATCTAGCAACATTACGAAAAAGAATAATTCGATGTTTATTTGTATGTGCCACAGGGATGATAGCAAAGTTATAATTTAAAATAAACAATTTAAATTAACTAAGATTTTGACTGCACACAGCCAGGCTTCATTCACTGAAGATCTCAACATCTAAAAACAAGTTACGAAAACGAAACGAAGTTAACACGGACCGGACCAGATTTATGACCCTACACTAATCGTTTGATGCTAGACCTCCAAAAGATTTTCCCTGGAGAACAGGTAAATTAACGATATTATTACTTTGATGTGTTTTGAAACAAAGGTAAAATCGTAAAAGTAATTTTAAAATGTTTTCGTAACGCCTTACGGCTTTTAATATGTACTATGCAGTATGGTTAGCTTTAATTGGCCTTTTCGACCAGAGTATATAGAGGGTTGAACTTCACTGTAAACTTAAATACATGCGAATAAAATTGTTCATACCATATCAATAAGGATAATGTTTCACTGCAGGTGGGTGAGGTCCTCGTGTTACTCGTCCGCAATTCCGTCAATTCGAACTCTAGTTTTAAACTGGTAGATCGTTGACTTACCGTACTCTGGTAATAAGGAGAGTATAGAGCCCTGTCTTCCGTTCTGCCCACTTTACAAGAAGGGCGAACCGCTGCACTGGACACTTAACCATACGTAGTACACACTGTTACCACATGCTATTTTCTCACTGGGCTGCGTTGTAGTTAAGTCGCACGAGAAAGCTTTCTTCGCTCCTGAACAGCGTCAAAGAAAGCTTCTTTTTTCCTCTGCGCTTGCGCTGTGAAACAGAGTGGGGAGGAAAGTTGGCAACATCGTAACTATCTTTCTGCTTTCTCCACAAACCAAGCCTAATTTCTATCCTCTCGCGTCTTCACCCGGGTCTATCCTTTCATTGTGTATACTTTCTTTTTAGTAATCAACAATTCCAGTAGCAATGAATCCTGATTGAGGTTTTCCCCGGATTTTACTGTCACACCAGGTCAAAGCCGGGATGCATCTTCACGCTATGCTCTTGCAGATTTGTTTCACAAATCCTTTCGCATACTTTATCTCGGCCTGAGTATATACAGTTTTCTACATGCTACAATTCAAAATCGAGATTTACTTAGTTGTATAAATCTATAACACCAAATAAATAATTTTGTATTGATGTGAGTGTTGCAAACGGAAAGAAAAATACCTTTGTCATAGATTTTGCTTTTGTTTCAAATACCCATGGGAATGAGAAGTTTGAAAAGTCAGTCATAATATGTATATTATTATTATTATTTTAAAATGTCATGTTATGATTATCTAATCTCCTGGTTCATTCTAATCTCCTGGCTTATGCCAACATTTTAAAGACGAATTAAGACTTCCTCAAAACACACACACAGACAATCAAGACTTGCAACAAGGTTGTCAGTCACTTGCTTTGAGATTATCAACCTTTATATTGTGTTGAATTTAGTAAACGAACCTGAAACAAATAACTAAAAAAAAAAAAAAAAAAAAAAAAAATCTGATATTCGTTGTGGTTAATTTATTTTGAGCCCGACGATCGTTTCGTAAACCGTGCTGCTTACATCGTCAGGGGATTTAGTTTAACCAAATCCCCTGACGATGTGAGCAGCACGGCTTACGAACGTAGGGCTCAAAATAAATAAACCACAACGAATATCAGAAAAAGAGCTTCTTTATTAGTAAAATGTCAGACATACGTTGTGAAAATCTTAAAACATGTTTTAAACATAAAAGAAATTTTGATACAAATTTGTTGGAATAACGTGAGTGGCTTGGTTGTTTTAGCTATCATAATTCAGGATCTCCTGGCGGGACTGCTTCAGGCTCCAAGAACAGGATTAAGAAAGATTTTAGAATAAGAACGTGGAATGTACGAATGTTGTACAAAACGGGTGCTCTTCAGGTGGCGGTAAGTGAGACTGAGAAGTACGACCTGAACATATTAGCAATACAACAACTCCGATGGGATAGTCAAGATAGCATCCTTCAGTTAGTGATAAAAAGTGAGCGAACAGGAAAAGCAAAGGATTAAAACAACTGAAATTCGAAATCAAACTATTAGATCAGCATTTTTCAACCTGCGGTACGCGATGGAGGGACAGGTGGTCTGCAGCCAGACTTAGAATTTTAATTCTAAGTGATGATGCGTTAATGCTTTACTTCTACTTTATTTTACTGTGTTACCAAAACCATCCAAAAATGCCCTAAGATTTATTATGTTATAATTCGCATAGTATGCCCCAAATGTCAGTAAAACCAACACAATTTAGCGGTCCGTAGAATTGTTTCAGACATATTACTGATCGTTGGATTTTAAAAAGCTGAGAAACGCTGGATTAGATAATCCAAGTGTATAAGAAGATTACCAATTCGAAATCTCTAATAGCTTCGAAAGCTTCCCGACTGGAGGAATAATACAGATGACATTATTAATGAAATCGTTGTAAGATGTAGGCGGCAATTCGTGATACAGTGAATGGTGCAACGATAGAACGTGTAGGTGAGAAGAGACCTTCGTAGTGGGGTCATTTCACGAAAACTCACTAGGTGATCGTTGCCACACCATTTATTAAAAATCTGGAAATAATATGTTATTCATATGTACTTCAAAGTAACAAAAAACAAGTTTCGAATTTCTTTTACTCCAGCAGGGGCAAAGGGAAGGCCATCGTGCAATTCTTCACATGGGACGTCTAAGCGACTTTTTTAATAACTCGAGTTCCGTAAGGTATATTGGAATAAAACGGTTCTTTTCTTTAAACTACAAGTTTAATTTCAGTGTGATTGTATTTAATTCTGATAAAAAAAAGTTACATTACATACGCTTGAAAACGTGCATATTTTAGTATTTTGTGAATTTTTGATCACCAAAGCTTGAACCTTAGTTTTAGAGTACCTCTTTCATTTATTTTTTATTATTATTTTTTTTTCAAAATGCCTCCATTAAGAGATCATTATTAGATTTGAAATTAAGTGTTCTCCTTTTCGATAAATAATGTCTGAACACAGTCATCTGTGTAAAATTTATGAAGTTCAAGGTCATTTATCTCAGAAGGAGATTAATTTAAAAATCTTAATATTTTACCACGAAAGGTCTAACCTATTTGGGTTTAATCCCAAAATTTCATCAAAGTACTTTGCCCCAGTTTTGAGAAATTTATTTTCAAAAATTGGATTATGCGCCATTTTTAGGAACACCCATTACTGCAAAATGTCCTTCTCTACGTAGCCATTAAAATTCGTTTTGCAGTAGATTCTGTCATTTTGGAATCTAAATCTGCCATACAATATTTTATGTTGTTAAAGATTTGCTGAACGAGTCATCCATATGTAAATTTGTTACGTAAATCGATACTAAATTATGCTATAAATCAATTCAATTCGACACTATTATGAAACGAATTAATCTAAGGGAAATTTATCATTACATTTCCTTAATACCCATGTTCACAATTTTATCTACCATAGGGACACAGGCGACATAGTCATTGAGCATTGTTGGGTGCTAACTTCCATTTAGTCGCATCTTTGATATAACAAAAGCATCAAGTGAAGCTGCGTTACAAGCGCTTTCTGCACTGCAAATAATAAAAAAAAAATCTCTACAGAGAATTTGTAAAGCCTAACTCAGGCATGAGAATAGAATAGGAATCTCTATATTTCTTCCTATTCGTTCCAAATGATTTACGTAATGAGAGATGCAGAGATATTGGCCGTCCAGTATGCAAAAATACGAATTTTTGGGTTTCCAAAAATTCATTTTAAAAAATTCATAAAATTAAGGAAGCGTATATCAAACGTTCATATTTTGTGTAATTTCAGTATACCTTGATATGTAATACTGTTCAGAAACAACTTTGATATTCAATCCCTTTCGAGCCAGCACAGTAAAAATCGGAATTGTTTCTATTTTGATAATCACGTTTGAATACCATTTTGACCAGTGCGGTTATGCAGTGGACTAAAATTATCAAGCAGACTTTAAAGGAAGATTTTTTTAATGTTCTATGATAAACCAGTCCGTAGATATTGCGTTTTCCGTAAACGTTTGCTAACACAACTGTTTACATGTACCTCAAGAAACAATTGGTTGGGATAGAAATAAAGTAATACCCGCTTCCAACTATTCTTATAGATATAAGAGATGTAGGGGTCGGGCAACCAAGCTGGACAATTTCAGATGGACTAACCCAGGAATGGGTGTTCCTGAAAATGGCGCATAATCCAATTTTTGAAATTTAATTTCTGAAAAATGGGGCAAAAGTACTCTGATGAAATTTTGGGATTAAACCCAAATAGGTTAGGGCCTTGCGTGGTAAAATATTTGGATTTTTAAATTAACCTCCTTCTGAGATAAATGACCTTGAACTTCATAAATTATACAGAGATGGCTGTGTTTAGACATTACTTATCGGAAAGCAGAACACTTACTTTCAAATCTAATAATATGGATATATAAAATGGTCTCTTAGTGGAGGCATTAAAAAAGATGAAAGGGGTACTCTAAAATTTAGTTTCACTTTTTGTTGATTAAAAATTGCACAAAATACAAAAATATGCGCATTTTCAAGCCTATATGTTGTAACTATTTTTTTTATCAGAATTAAATAAAATCAAATTGAAATAAAACTCGTAGCTTAAAGAAAAGAACTGTTTTGGTTTCATTCCAATATGTCTTACGAAACTCGAGTTATTCAAGTGGTTCGTAGACGTCCCATGTGAAAAATTCATGACGGCCTCCTCTTCTCCCTCCATCTCTTCCCCCTGCTGGAGTAAAAAAATCGAAACTTGTTACTTTGAAGTAAATATGAATTATATTACATTATTTCCAGAATTTCTTTAAAATTGTGTGGCCACCTATTATT
Organism: Lepisma saccharinum; assembly: GCA_022664845.1. Classification (NCBI taxonomy): domain Eukaryota; kingdom Metazoa; phylum Arthropoda; class Insecta; order Zygentoma; family Lepismatidae; genus Lepisma; species Lepisma saccharinum. The sequence goes on along the minus strand of JAGDQP010005954.1, from coordinate 68,498 downwards.
TATGAATCTGGAAAAAATTGATGGAATGACTCTAGGGCTAGTGGTTCCTGAGCTGAAAATTGTCCCCGCGGAAGTGGAATCTGGATTATCTATATAGATTTGAACTAGTCTCGCGAATTCCAATGACACCTCCACCACCTTTCTAGCCCTAGTAGTTTTCTTTACTTCAAGGTTTCATCAGGTATTGTGGGGAACGAGTTAAAGAAGTTTTTCGGCATGGGAGAAAGTACCCTAAGCGTTATTCATTCTTTTCCTCTTTTGAAGGAACTCTTTAGTAAATGTAGCACCCTAATTCCTATAAGTGCATCAGTGGAAATACTCTTTAGTAATGCAAGAGAAGTGTTGCATTATAAAAAGAAACAGTGCTTTAGAGTAGAGATGGCCAGATCCAAGTTTCGGTTATTCGAAACTCGGATCCACATCCAAAGATCCGAGTCTTCGGAGTTTCGGATATCCGGTCCAATGGATTCCTGCGGTTTCGGTCACAGATTGAAAAACCCAGTTTTCGGACTTCGTTATTATGATGCATCTGAAACTGCGATGCCAGGATGGTAAATAATGAAAGGCCTTGGCCAATACCTTCCCCATCTTCTGCCTACCTCATTCCGTTCTGAGCCGAAAATGACAAAAGGCCATAAATAAAACCAATTTAATTCAATGTATCTCAAACTCGAAAAATACATTTTATAGAGATAGTTGTGTATTTGATCGTTGTTGTTTCCTTGCCCAAAGTTAGTTGACAGGAACACTTTTTTTTTCATCGTTCTTTATACTTTCTAGAATACAGGTTTTATTTTTCAAAGCAAATTAATCTGGGAAAGGAGTTTCGTTCTTTACATCTCTACACGCTTACAAGGGGAGAGGAAGGACATGTTTTCCTTCTTTCCTATTAAGACGCAATGTTTATTGCGTAGCGAATGATAACCACGCCACAGGTCAAAGGGTAGGCACAGTTGATTGATAATGGGGGAGGGTGGGGTTAGAACATACAAAAAGGTGCTGTCGATTACTTGTTTTCCTTTTGTCACTCCAATATAATTATGTATTAGTGACCGAATAGTATAAGACTAGTTCAAAAGCAGTAGTTGCAATCCATGTATAACTTAGTAATTTCTTCTCTTTCTATGATCCTTTCTCCCCTCTCAATACTAAAAAAAGAAGAGTAAAAAAAAACGAAAGAAGTTTATCGTTTTGAAGCCGAAAAAATTCGCCCAAAATACGAATTAGGAAAGACTACGATGATGTTACCATATCCCAGATATCCGAGATCCGAAACTTGAATCCGGTTAGGATATTTGCGGATCCGGATCCATTTGGTTATCCTTACTTTAGAGGAGTGGTTTTCAAGTTTCAACCGCCGGTCATCGAAGCTAATGTACCGGTCCTCGACAAATTAATACATTTAATTATTTTACATTTATTTTGTAGATTTCGGTGATTCAAAATTGAGAGTAAAGTTCACATTTCCTTTTAAAAACAACTATAAGCTGAAGATGTGCTAAAATCTTTTAAACGTCAAATAAACATGTAACTTACTGGCATCTTCCCGGTTCTTGAAAGTTTCTGCCTGTAGTTTGCCGGTCCGTGAGTATTAAAAGGTTGAAAAAGGCTGTTTTAGAGAACCATTTACTCGTGTTTCAAAAATGATTAAATGTACCTGATATTTACATAACTGTAGACTACCTGTTTCTATTCATTACAATATTATGAAGTCTAGGTATTCTTTCTTTGATTTTTTCAACTCATCTTGTAAAGTTGAAAATTCATTTAATTTAAATGAAGAAGGTAATTTAAAATACAGAATCTTGAAATGTATATTTTGTACTCCTGTTTACAGATTTTACTTGCTGCTACATTTATAAATTTCTTTAGAATTATTATTCTTAATTTGTGTGTGTCATGTGGGTAGTTTTACTTTATGAATTTCACATACAGAAGAGTCTCGTTTAGTCGAATTTGATGGGACCAAGGGTGATTCGGTTAAACCGAAAACATAGTGATTTACATCAGGGCTCGAAATGGACGGGAGCAAACTGGAACGCTGTTCCGGTACGTGAATATCTGGAACCTTCTTATTCCGTCTCGTCAGAAATGGCAACGGATCGTTCCGGTTCGTTCAATATTATTTGAGATATTTCTGATTAGAGATGTGTCGTTCGCGAATCAATCATACTTAAACTACAATCTGCACATTCTTGACACTTTCAGCTAGTTCATTATTTTTACACTGAATGGTTCAGCCGTAAACTACTTCTAAACGACTATCTCGCATATACCACAACAGCTCTTCCACGTAAACAGAAAATCTTAGTATAGTCCAAACAAGCGCTCGCTGGTTCAGACTTAAAGAAATCCGATACTTTGTTAAAATTGCGGATGTGGTCTAGATGAAGTCAAGAAAGAACACTTTGATGACAACAAATGCGTGGAACCCGCGAAAAGGCAGTCACAGTTGACTCTCATTTCCTCCTCCATTCCATTCCATGTTCAAGTCTGTTATTTTCCTCTTCCACATTAACATTTCTCTTCCCATTATCCAAAAGTATACCTTGCTTGTTAGTAAGTTAGATACAAGTACGGAACGCTGAAACCGCAACCAGCACTCTTCTATAGTATTTCCTTTCTGTTTGAATTCTCTTTTTAGTGCTTTTCTTACGTCTTTTCTTCTTTGCCTCGATTAACTTTTTTTTGAAGTCACTCAAACAATAAATCCAATACTTAATCATATGTAAAATACCAAAAGATAAATACTTATTTTCACAATATGTGTGGCTATGGAAACATCTTTCACTTACACAGATAGAGCTTTTCTTTTAAATAAGTGTTAAGACAAAGTGCCGGGTTATCCCATAAATAATGTCATATGTGCGATTATCGTTGAAATGACGCCATCTCACGCGCGAATAATGAAGTAGAAGGCACGTGTTTTAGCTGAGTCATATAGGGCACTTTATTGTGCAACAGTGTGTAGGAGAACGGTCTACTCCATGTTTTGGATGTGTTGCTTGTGTTTGATCATGGCAGTGTTGGACCTCACGCATGTCATGCTGTATGAATTTTACCAGTGACATCCAACCAGCGCAGTGGCACGAAACATCAATGCCGTATATGATCAGGGCGTTGTGGATGAGCAAAAGTGCCAGAGGTGCTTCCAGAGATTTCGGTCTACGCCCCCCCCCCCCCCCCCGGCGTTTTCACCAGATCTTGAACCAACAGACTACTTACTGTCTTTTTCGCAGTCTCCAAACGACCTTTCCGGGAAAACACTGCTAAATGAGGATGACGTGCGACGAACAGTAACCCAATTCTTTGCCTAAAAAACCGGTGACTTCTTTCAGCGGGCGATTCAACAGCTGGTTGACAGGTAGTAGTGCTGGAGATTATTTTCCTGATTAACGGTAGTGTTCAGATAGTTCTTTTCCTTACAGTGAAAAAATACGACATTACTTATGGGATAAGGTGATATGAAGTATACTTAACCTCAGATTCATAAAAAATGACCGATGGAAAACTTTTCAACGTCACAAAGATCTACTGATATGCCAAAACTGAGGTAATATAGTGTACACGTGGAAAGCACAGTGCATGAAATATTTATGTTAAATCTCTGTCGAATAGAGATTTGATTTTGTTATGTTGTGCTACATATCGAACTTAGAAAATGTATCCATTGCTCAATTTTTTAACCTAAGTACACATTTAATTCAAAATTTCCCCCTGATTAGCATTCACGATTTCTGTCTGTTAAAATTTTAGAAAGGTCGTCAGAAGAGTCGTAACATTGCAAGGCCTTTTTAACTAATTTTTCTATCACTAAGAGTATAAATCAAAAGTAGCTTCTGCAAACTGCTAAAATTATTATTATTATTATTATTATTATTATTATTATTATTATTATTATTATTATTATTACTGCCTCGAGATTCAGTTAATCCGGAAATTCAGTTGATCACGATTCGGTTAATCGGTACTCTGGTGTGTATTAAACTGTAATCGGCATTTTTAATACAAATATTCACGGAAATGCAAAGCATCACGGAAGTATCTTTTAAGTATCGAGATACTTTTGAGCTGTATCGGTAACTTATTCGTGATACATTTTTTCTAAGTATCGTAATAGATACTTGTTTTGGACAAGTATCGAGTATCTGTATCAGATACTTCTGAGAAGTATCGAATGCAACTATGACTGCGGATAGGTAATAATATGTCAGATAGTTTCGAGGTGTAGATGTAATAGTGGACGATATAAATGCACTACAAAGTGCACTACAATGTCTTAGTAGAAGTGGGCGATACGAAGTCACTTAAGGAATAAAAAGTTGCTTAGTATCGGGCAACGCATATTTCCACTCAGTTCTTAAACAACCTCGCGATTAATATCAAGATAGCTGCTGGGAATATTTTACTGTTGTGAGAGTGGAAGTACAACCCTAGCAGATGGACATAGATGACGTGTGTTTGAAAATACAGTTTTGAGAAAAATGTGAGTCGAAACGGGACGAGATGACTGGAGAATGGAGGAGACGGCATAATGAAGTACTCTATGGACTGTACGACTCACCCGACGTTGTAATAAAATAATGAAATCGTGACGCCTAAAATGGATAAGCCATGTAAGATGAAAAAAAAAACGAGTATTATATTCCATCGTGGTTGGTTAGTTGGAGGGAAAGTCCGCTGGGAAGTCCGGTACGTCGTTGGGAGGATAATAGAAGAGATCTTGAAGAGGTTCGTGACGAAACCTGATTTGATTTAGGATAGAATTCAATGGCGAACGTTTGTTACTTCGGCGATGAACTTGCCAGTTCCGTGAGCCTTAAATTTAGTTAGTTAAGAGACAAACCGCTTTTTGACATCAGACAAAGTTCTAAGGCGCCCACGGACACAACTACACCTCTGTTCAACATTGCATTTCTAATACTTTTCCTTAGAAATTGTTTCAGAGATGTAACTAACCTTGAACCTCTTTGACATGCTATGGTGAACGGGTTTTGCCTTATAACATTACCGCACGTGCTCAGAGAAACCGTGAAAGTGGTTCATTTTCTGTCAAGTTCAAGGTCTTTCACTCCTACTACGCGTCATATTAAAATGATGTGTCAGATGGAGACCGCTCGATTTCAATGGAAAACCTTCACAGGTAGAAGAGAAAGTGTGTAATGCAACAATATAATTCTTCCTGCAAATTATTCACTTTGTGTATCCTTTTGAATTTGAATTTAATTTTTAAGACCTTTTAGGCAACTTTGGCTCAGGCCGGATGGATGATTATGGGATGACATGTAGAATGAAGAAAGTAGGAGGAAACGGGAGAACCCCAAGAAAACCCACCACGCGGTGTTTGTCCATCACAAAGCCCACATGGCACGAGGAGGGTTTTAACCGACGACCCCAAGCATCAGAATTGAGAGCTAACCATTGAGTTGGAAGCTATGGTCTACATCGTTAACGATTTAATCTAGAAAATATTTCTCAAGTTGTCATAAAAATCAAAAGAGCTTGTTTGAGCATCGATAGAAGCATTGAGTATATATGGTCTAGGATAGAAGTAATCTGTACATCTTAGTAACGTGCCATTTGGAGAAGTCATATAATGCAGCTTTGTTGAGGTGAGACAGAGCAATAAGGAAACTCACTTGAGCAACTAGTTTCACAATCTGCTTCGAGGTTAAATCTAATTGCGGTTCTGATTTCAGAGGTTTCGGCCATAGTCCCATAGAAGCTACTTAACCTGTTGTGAGTGTATGACCTAACCTAGTATTACCGTGGTCGTTACTCAAACAACGAAACAGATATTAGTAATCGAAATAATCTTATGTTTGTTAAGTACACTGCTAACACAAACATTGAATATCGTGAATTAAGTACACTACTAACACAAACGTGAATGAACGCTTACATCAGCGGTAAGCATTAATTCAATCTAAAATGTAATGTTTATTACGTTCAAGTTAGATTCAATAAACGTTTATTCAACACTTGAAGACCATAGGAAAAGAACGTACTTTGTCCATTTTCTTGATTTTACAGGAGAACATGTTAAAAGTCCACGATTAACATTGCGTATACCTGCGCATCAAATAAAGAGTTGCTTGTTACAGACGACCATATTCTCCTCATGCATGAAAGTTTGTCAGAAAGTCCCTTCAAAGAGCAATTAGACCAATTATATCAATTTGCTCTAAAATAGTCAAAGCACATTCTTTTCCTTTGGTATTCATCTGTAACAGGTCAAATGTTGACTTAATTTGATTTCATCATAAATAACAGTAATACAAGTCACTCAGTTCCCAATGTCAATAAAATTAGGAAATACATTTGATCACTCTTTCTGATGCGTGGAATGTATCATCTTTGAGGGAGGGAAGAGAGATAAAGATAGATAGAGATGTGGGGGGGGGGGGGAGAGAAAAGATGTCTTTGTACTGTCCCGTCCATATAAAGTTTTTAATATCTTTCTTTACTATAATTGCTCTTGTCAACTTTGTACTTATGTTAACAGACGAATACGTTCTTTATGCGTGTCAAACATGCATGTAAGCCGCATGGATAACTAGTCATTTGCACAAGAATAATGTCCATTTTTTTTCTAGTAGAAAAAGACGACACAAATACTCCATGAAAATTTAAACCGTGTATTGTTTGAAGGCCAAGTCATATATAATGCCCTTGCGGAAATGCATTACCAATTTTGTGACAGCCATGTCCTTGCATGCATTTGTGTTACTGGTGCTTAAAAGAGAAATATTATGAGGCAAGTATGCGAATATAAAATCTCTTTTCGTCCTCAAAGAATTATACATTTTCAGTATACACTTATATATTTACACAGATTTCCTTACGAAAAGTACAACTGAAGATATCTTCAGTGAAACTAAATGTAGGCGGAGTGAAATCAAATTTGAGACAAACCTTAAGGTATTTTCAATGTATGATAAGCTTCTTGTCATCCCTTTACGCTAAATTATACTGCAGTTTCCTTTTCTCCATTCTAGTACCATTACTCAAGTCAGTGAACAAAAAGACTATCTAAGAGTTGATTAACTACAGTGCATGGAATTTAAGACTCACATAGCACAAACACGTATAATATACGAATAATAGAGATATGACTTAGACGTTCTATATTACATCTAATAGCTATGAAAAATTAAGCTAGAAGACATATATTGGACGTATACTCCAGGTTTAAATGCCCCACTTTCATACGTATGCCACATGTATAATACATGTCTACGTAGATATTTGTCATACATTTGGTAGACCTTCGTTAGTGCATGTATCCTGGCTCCCCCATAATTTTCACCAACTATTTACAAGTTCAAATACTCTTTCCTATCAGTATTTTAGTACACTGAAAATTCACTCTTGAGTAATCTGTGCGTACACAACCACGCTACTACAGACTATCACTTAGGAGAGAGCGCGGGTCGAATCCCGCACATTTCGGTCATTCCATCTGAGGTTTCCACGGTTTTCCTCTGTCCCATGAGGCGAATACCATGGTGGTGCCACTGTTTTCGCCTCATAATTCTTCTTGGAAGTGTGCTGGTTGGTAGGCGTAATCCCTCCGATAAGTGACAGAGTTAAGTCGTAACTGCCAGTTCAGCCTACACTAAACTAATTTTTAAAAGATGTAGGCCTAATATATGTGTGGGGGAGGTTACATCCTAATTCATGATGGGTGAATATCATTGCTGTGACAGGATTATCTCTCAGCAAGGAGTGAAATTATGGTAATGAACATAGCATTTTCTTGTATTGAAGATTTCGAGATCAAATTTTCTCGACTGACTGACTTGCCTGGAAAGCGGAAAATATTGTTATGAGTAATTAAACGCTGCGTAAAATACATTTATATTTTTCTTTTCCTACTAGGGTCAGAAGAAAGAATACAGTGTATCGAGGAATACAGTGTAAACAGTGTATCGAGGAAAGAAACCTTTAATAACCATAGGAGCTTGCACACGTAAAAAAGAAAACTCACTAAACAGTTGACATTCAAAAACATTTTGAAATAAAGGACTAATATACTTTATATACTTAAAGTAAAAGAAATGTTCTTTTGTTTTCGTATATCCTACATGACATACGTTGCTCGTCGATCCTTTATCCTTTTTGCCCGTTCCTTTCGCTTCGCGGAATCTTTCTTTAATTTTAAATTCTTTCTCGTCAATTTGTAATGCTCCAGCGGATAGAACACCTGAAATGGAAGAAATTCCCAATAATAGAAATTGTTTTGAAACTGGTACACATTGTTATTGTAAGAATTTTAGTATATAAATAAAACTATAAACTGTACACATATCATAGTTATTCTTAGAGTGTTAAGAATATAATATATGTGTACGACGAAAGTGTCATAAATTTCTTCAGAAAGTGTACTCGGCGTGTTTCAAATACAATAACGTCGGGCTCTCGGAGTTGCCGAGCGGTTATCCCGCTCGCTTTCTGGAACGTGGTCGTGGGTTCAGTTCCCGTCGGGGTCCATTGAACGGAGTGATTCACAGCGAACTTTATCAAAAACTGTAGGTATCTTCCTTAGAAACTCACCAGCTCCTTTATGACATTAATAACAATTCACTCACAATAAGGCACGCCGTCCCGACTGAAGTTTCCCAGGGTCTCCTCTGCTTCACCAAATACCTAGATCGCAATTCGAATAAGGCCCTGGCTGTTCTCATCCCTTTCAATTGATTGCCGAAGGGCGTCATTTCCCAGACGTGTCACTCTTTGGTAATAGCCAGTACTCACGAAAAGGAATTTTTAAAAATCGTAAAAATAAACATAGCGATGTGATAAACAATATAGGCCCCAACTAATATTTAACAAGACAAAGAATTTAATAGGAACTGGATTAGTTTGAGGTGAAATAATAATAATAAAGGACTTTCCCTAGACATTTTGTGTGACGGTGACAAATAGAAACGAGTTCCAAATTTATTCCTAATAAAAACCTCTAACATGCAGGCCAATACTACTTTTAAGGGACACGTAATTTTAATTATTACCTTCAAAGAGTATGCCATACCCGGTCGGAGAACACAACCTTCAGAAAGAGATGAGGAAGTAGCGGCCAGGAGGAAAACCCTAGGAAACATTTGCCAGGGTAACTAGCACGAGCAGGATTTTAACCCGCTACTCCAGTATCATCCAGCGCAGTTTCCAGCAGTGCAAATCCTACCTTATTAATTCGTGTAACTAAGAAACAGGCCCGTAAAAACGAAAGTTTTCAAGATATTTCCTTGAAACTTTCTACAGTTGCTTACAAAACTGAAAATTTGACACTGTGAAAATCATGTTCCTAAACTAAATTTCAAACCCCTTTCTTGGGGTAAAAACTCAAGAGTGAACCTCGCTTATGGGAAAATCAATGTTAATTTAGAGGACCACTTTTCCTTGTCTAATTTTCTTAATTATCAAGAAATTAAGTCAGACGGTGATTTCTATAAAAAAAAAAATCAGATGTCTATAAAATATTGTAGGTTCTCTCGATCTATGTATACAATATTTTATAAACAGAAAACGGGGATATTTTGAAAATCGCATCCTTGGTCATTATGCAACACAACACAACAGCCTAAAAATATCTTTTAGGGCTTCTTTCTTTAATTTAGACCAGCACAATCATGCGTGGAACATATTCATGAATAAATTATATCCTTGTAGTTTGCTTAGTTCAGTTATAACTCTAATATAAATTTAGCCGTATTTCAAATTTCAAGTCGTATTTTGTCAAGAATGAAGAGTTTCTCGACCAGTATTTTCTTTCTCGCTCACCTTGATGACAGATTTCGCTTCCAGAACTGCCAATTCGTTCTGTCATATATGAAAGTTTCAATTTTTCAAAGATATACTTATTTACTTCAGAGTATAAAAATATAATCCCACATTACAAAATTGGAAGTACTTTTAAAAAATTTGGAAATCTTATATGCTTCCATTGCAGTTTGAATCTTCTAGCCCATTTCATACAGTTCAGTGACGTACTCAGGCGGAGAGTTCAGAGGGTGTCGACCTCTTCCAAACTCCAACATCTTTGTAAACTTAGCATATTTTTTTAGACGTAATTATGTATTTATTATCTAATTTCATATCCAGACCCTACTTGAACCTAGTTACCGCTTCGAAGATGTGATTAGCTTGAGCGAAAGCTAATAGAACTGCCGTGCTTTCGTAAGGTAGATTTATTATAAAGCGTTCGCAATCACAATTTCTCAATCTATCCCCTTTATTTGCAATTGTATTAATATTAGAGACACTTTGCAACACGTAATCCTCTACTCCACAATAGCCTAACGGACAAAACTAATGTAGTTAAATTCATTTTTCATTAGTTTGAAATAATTTTTAAATAAGAAGTTTGAAATAAAATAGTAAAGGACAAAAAATTCACCCCTCCTTAAGTTCAGTATGCTATTTATGAGAAAACTCTTGTAACGCACAGGTTTTTTTTGGCAATCCTGGCTGGAGTCGCCAAAAACTGAAACGCCCCCAACCTAATGATCCCAAAAGAGGATCACACAGACAAATAGGGTCGCCAGGAGCCTAGAGGACCCACGCAACGCATCTAACCTAACCTCTAGCTCCAAACATTTTCTACACCCCAGACGAGCGGCGCAGAAATGCCTTCCAGATTTAAGAATATCTGGGAAAGAGGATTCCAGATCCTTGTGATCGCTGTAAAAAAAATTAATTTAGATCGAGGGAGGAAATACCGGTAAGGCGATACCTCCAATCTTTTAATTAGTTCGTCAGTTCATACTCTGAAGTACCAGCTGGTTCAGATTAGCGACAGATTAAGAAAGAAAAACGCAAATCTTTACTTGGGAAATAATCTCAAACGATGATACGCATAACGACTCATATGTGACTCATACTGTGTCTTTACTCACTTCGAAGTCTACAGGGTGGCAAAAGACTGTCTTACCTTTACCTTAGTAGGGCCCACACCTGTAGTCTGGAATCGCAATTCCTGAAATAAAGACGAACGAACACAAACGAATGACGGTCGCAACTCAATCCAAACGTAGTGTCATAACGCAAAATGCAAATAATATTTATTCACACAAATCACATGCTGGAGTCACTTCATATGTCAACGCAGAAATAACCAGAAATTCAATATATAGTTCCTTTCCCAAGTTATCACTTCTCAGCTGGCGAAAGAATCCTACCACTGGTCTACGGATTTATGAACCGATCTAATCTAATTAAAATCACATCACTCAATACGTTAGGTTTACCGAAACACAGAAATAATGAGTATCAATTGCTGTCAACTTCACGTAACGATTTGTAGTTAATTTCCAATAAATATCAAGTCAAACATTAAATAACTCACTGCACATCACAAATATTACTAAACACTGTATGAGGATTATCAACTAATGCCGTAGATCGTACCTGGTTAACTGAGAGGTTTCTATACTACGTTAACTGAATATGAACACAAGATTGTTCGAAGAAATATAAAATTTCAGAATTTCAATTTATTACTCTGAATGTACATATTTCACGCTTTCGGCTATGATAATATCATAAGAATCTGAACAGAATTACAGTTGAGGTGTAAAAACAAACAAATTTGAATCGCTGGTATACATTGAATTAAGCAGAACTGAAAGTTGCGTAGTCACATATAAATGTCCATAATTTCTATAATAATTAATAAATTTCGTTGTTATTCTCACAAATTATTCCCGAAATATTGTTATATAATTTAGAAAAGTTTTGTTACAGAATTACTTACACGAAAGAAGTTCTAGTCCAAAATACATGGTAAAGAAAGAATCAATTTAGCACTAATAATTGTGTGACGTCATTACAGATGATTACTACCTTATACAAAAGACGTTCTGAATAAATCTTGAAAATACAAAATGATATTATAAAATACGACTTTTTCATCGGAGAATAGTGGCTGGAGTTGAAACCAAAATTATCGAACTATGTCGAATAATATAAAATTTACTGTTAACATCGAAACGGTACGCAAAGATAGCCCAACAGACATGTTGCTAATTCGATCAAGTAAGGAAAATATGCGGTAGCTGTCAAACATGGCTAACCGGGAATTTCGAATGGATTTGGAAAACTGGAGACGAGAAATTGGCATATGATTATTAAAATCCAACGAACCGGTACTTGTAATGTAAGAATTCGGTTAATAGCGGCCCCATACTGAAATTTAGAACATAATGTACATATTGATAAATAATCTCAAAACAAAAATATTAATTTAATACGGTGAAAATTTCGAAATAATGATGTTTAAAAGTCCTGATAGCACTTATATCGGTTCTAATTCTTTTTACTTCGAATAATATATTTTCCGGTATGGACGAAAACAGTCTAAATCGAAAAAGTGATACTAAATTTGGTGTTTATAATTACCAATCGTAGACAGAGCTTAGGAAGTACAGATGACGGAAAGCCCATGCATCTATTCGTCTCGTTTTAAAATTGGAACTGAACTAACATGGCGTGGGAGAACAGTTCTCCCAGCAAACGGAGAAGAAGGCTGATTCACACTAATCAGCAAAAAACAAGTCAAGAAGCATTGACTAGGGTCCAATCAAAACAAGCGTTAGATCCAAGTCATTGCTGCGTGACTAACGAAAACCTGGATGGATAACGATTAAAAATCCAAAGCAAAATCCAAACGAAACACGCTCAAAGAGTCTAAAACCAACCAAAGAGAATGAGCTAAAGAGAACACACAGAAAGAAAACAAAACGGAGACTAAGAAAATAAAAGAGGGAGAAAATAAATATAAAAATGGAACAGCAACTAGACTGTTACACTCTCCAGACAGTATAGACCTCGTGATGACCAAGAGGTTAGCACACTCAAAAAGTTCAATTTCTGCCGGAGCCTATTCAACGGAATGGTTCTGATCCCATTTCACTAAAGACTGTAGGGTCCGTTCTTTACCAGGTCGTTTAGGACGTTCAAAACAATTCAATGAATCAAAGTAGATGGTATGTTTGAAGTTTCATTATTCAAGAAGATTCAATCTTACAAGAAGGTACACGGTACACAAATTTGAACTTCTGCCAATATTAAATAGGTACTGAAACAAACCATGTCAGAATAAACGAAATTGCAACAAGATGATTAAAATTATTTTTAAATTCTTATTAGTACTTCCATGTTATATACTTACGGATACTGGAGAGGAATTATAGATCCATTACCCATCTACTAATCATAGGAGAAATATTGGAAGATGTTACCTTATAATCCAATTCCTTCAGAAGAATGATACGATTTTCAGTTTATAATTTTCTTGAAGGTAGAGGTACCAAAGCAGTAATATACCGGTTGAAAATATTAGGCAAATCGTAGGCAAAGAAGAAACTGAATTACCATTTTCGTATGAACTTACTAAGGGATTTTTTTAATCAGATCGTAGGGAATTGCTATAACAATTTGTTATCCAACGATTTTATATCAGGAAGAAGATTGATTTCACAAAATGTTCTACAAGAATTTATTTTGTAAACAATATTATTTATTAACTACTTTTTTTTTAGGTTATAACACTTACTGCTTTGGAATGACCTATATCTAAAACTAAAAGCGATGCTGGACTGACTGATGCCATTAGAAATTTAAAGCATATATATGAAGCCAAGAAGCGGAGAGCCGTCCACTTGCAGTTTAAACCAATATGAACCAAATTTTCAGTTCTAACTCAGTATTTTGCCCTCGTTAACACAGTGCGGCCTTTTTTTTATTTATTTAGGACTTAATTATTGCAAAATATAAAGAGTATTATTTACAGTGTTTACTGTTATATGCACAGTTCGGTACTGCGTACAAGAGCAATAAATGAAAACGGACCACACAGCAATAAAAAGCTGCGTTAGAATTGAAATTTTAGTTAATATTGGATAAGACGTAGTACCGATAAGCGATCGAGGTTAAATATTTGCTCTAACGCCTATCTTCCGACACTAGTCGATCACTCCGGTATTGTTACGTAAGGCTCGATCAGCAAGAGTAAGAAAATATCATAATATAAAATTCCTTACGATAAAAAATACTGCCCCTTGAAACGACTTGAGGAGAGAAGTATAAGATGAGTAATTTTATTCCTTCTTCCTTCAAGGTGTCGGTCTAAGCCAAAGTTGCCTAAAGGACATATTTTTTTTACTTCAATATGGAGCTTTTGAAATACCTTCTGAAATTTTCTTTTCTTGTTTTCAACCTTACACAATGTATTGACGTCATAAATTGCAATAATTTTTACGATGTTTTTACATTGGCGTAACTAATATGGGGACAGGGAAGCCACGCTCATAAAAAACTAATGACACCCCCTCCAGTACTGACTACCCATCCTCAGATATTTCTAAGTGATAAGTATATATAAAAATAATTACAATACCTTGCTCATTCCTATCTACGCAACTGTTTGTAATAAACGTTTCCTTATAAAATGTTGTTCTTATTTCAGTTCACCTTCTTCGGATTAATAGGTTGCGTCATGACAAATGATGGCGTGACTTCTTACAAATTAAGTACCAGAAGAATAAAGTTAGAAGAGTAGAAACTGGACGAAGGAATTACGTGAAATAGAAGTTATGAAAATCATGTTCCGTAAGTATTTTATAATTAATTGTAACGAAATATTATCTTAAAAAATAAAAGAATTAAGGGACATTTAACTTTTCTTAATGTCAGCGATATTTTAATTACCAAGAAATTAAGTCAGAGCATTATATTTCTGCTGTTAATTCAACAATCTTTGCTCTCAAGTTGATGAGAAAATATTACAATTCATGTGAAAGTTGTTTCACGTAAAGGAACAGAATTCAATCAGAGTAATATCCATCTGCGCTGCACATTAAAAAACTAAATAAATAAACTTAAATTACTGGCAATTGGAGATCTGAAAGAGACCTTTTCAGCTTTTTTTATCCTATATTGACAGGTCCTGTTCCTCCAGCCCCACTTACTCGAAAATTTTTGTAGTTACGGCAATGTGTATTTATGGTTGCCAAAACAAGATATGTCGCCAGAACTAGCTTATACTGCAATTGGATCTCATTTTCTGGACTTTTGTAGATATTTTAATAGATTCTACCGTACTTTGATTTACTGCAAATTTGTTTTCTCTTCCTTCTAACAGTTTTCTTTGGTTCTTTTAAATTTTATAACAGTATCTTTGGCATTGTTCACAGCTTCTACTAAGTGAAGGTGTTCCTTTTGTAAGAATCTGTACAATGGTTAATCGTAGGGAAACACTAATTCAATCGAATAAAAACAAGGAAGAAATTAGAAATGCACTGGATACATTACATACCTTCAATCTAAACTTGTGAGATTGTTCAATAAAGAAATTTGAACAATTTTTTCGAACAGAAATTAGGTTAATTCTTTAAAATGATGAGTTACACTTTTATATCTATTTTCTCATATTTAGTAATTTCTTTATGCTCTACACCTAGGAGATATATTTACACTCTTCATAATGCCATAAAAATACCTGTTCGTAAGCAAATATATAAAAATAGATGTTCCAGTTGTTCCTAAATAGTTTAATATCAGTCTAATATGAATTGTTTTAAATGCTTCTACATTAAGTTGCAGCATACACTTAAATTGCAGCAGGGTAATGTCACATTATGTCTTGAACAGTTTTAAAATTTCCCAGCAAACTGCTATAACCATCATATTCTTATCAAAATAGACTCTGGAGTTTCAACGTCCAATGCCTTTATCTTCTTTACTGTTCATGTTGATTCCACTGATCCCCTCTTAAAGGGTGATGCTATTTTTTGTTCTCCAGCAGAGCATCAAACTTTACTTGAGACTATCAATGGCCCTGCTTTGTTTTCTTAATTAGTCAAAAACAACAGGAACATATAAAAAGTATTTGCATGAATTCAGTTTTCGTTCATAGAAAAAGAGTAATGTGTCCCTTTCTTTGGTTGTAGTGTTTTCCAATCGTACCCAGCAAAATGAAATAGGATAACGGAAATTCCAAATTTAATAAAATGGAGAGATGATGTTTCTCGCTTTCTCCCCACTTCGAATTCTGAGTTCGACCCAATCTGAAGTAGATTGGCATTAACACTGAACTTGCTGGGCAAATTGTTAACAAGGGAATGGTAAAAAGAATTACATTATATTTAATCTGCATTAGGTAGAGGATGGAAGCTTACAGGACTGACGATATTTTCACCTGAAAAAGTTCGATTGCCTTGAATGAAATATTATAACCATTTTTTTTAAAGGAAAATATTCAGGTAGACCATTTTGTATACTTGAAAAATATAAGTGATGTTGTATACAATATTGGATCTCTTCTATTGATAAAGATTCTAGAAACGCTTAAAATTTTTTTTAAATAATTACGCCAGATAAAAGTCGTCAAAAACGATCAAAATATTAAACTCAACTAGCTAGTGAATTTAGAAGTCATTCACAGAGAACATTGCTTAAACTATTTGAGAGCAGACTACATTTCTATCCTTTCCGCCAACCATGAACCCGGCCTCAACTGCCTGTAATTCCCTGCAGCGCAGTCTTCTTCTTCCTCTTTCATTCTCTCTTTTGTTCCCTCTCTAGTTGCACTTTTATTCTGTTTTTTTTTTAATTTTGTTTGTCCGTGCTCCCTTTCCCCTTTCATTATTTTTTATATATTTTTTATTTTATTTTTATTATTTTATTATTATTATTGCCCCTCCCCTCTGATTCATTATCCTCTTATTTCTTTAGGAAGCTCCTAGTAACCTCCGCACTTTCTTCCTCATTTAGTGTGTTTCTCTCCGACACATCTAGTCATTTTTCCGCCTCCATAACTGGTCACACTGTTACCCAGTATCGTTGGCAACATAGCGTCTTAGCCCAAGTCCCGCACCAGTCCGCTCTGTCCTTTTTTTTTCTCTCCTACTATGTGAAAACGCTTTTGCGAAACGTTGTGGCTTTCTGATTGTTTGTGAAATTCCTGTACACCTGTCTTAATATTCTCTAATGTAAGTATCAGTTTTTTCTATCGTTTTTACCACCTTACATAAATAACCATCGGCGTTACAGACCGATAGGTCCTGAGCCTGCCCCAACGCCATCTGTCCGCGCTTGGTGGAACTAGCCACGAACAGGCGTAGTAGGGACTTTCTAGACCGTTCATCTTATATATATATATATGATTACTCATTCTCAGTAAAATCTATATTTGCTATGTTAAGTGGTTAAGTGAGTTAAGACATTTCTACGACCTGAGCTAAGGATACCTAAAGGCCGTACTCAAAGAAACAAAACAATAAAACCTTCATCGCTTACGTAAGATAAATATAGTGATCTTGTGGAAATTACTGGAATAGGCTTACACGTATATTTAAGACAAGAGATGCATTGACATTAATGATTTGATCTGTTAATAAGAAGTTTGTTTTACGTACATCAGATACCCGAAAATTTTATCAATTACATTAATGTAAGTAATAAATAATATTGTTTACAAATTAAATTCTTGTAGAACATTTTGTGAAATCAATCTTCTTTCTGATATAAAATTGTTGGATAAGAAATTGTTATAACAATTCCCTACGATCTGATTTAAAAATCCCTTAGTAAGGCCATACGAAAATGTTAATTCAGTTTCTTTCTTTTCTAGGATTTGCCTAATATTTTCAACCGGTATATTACTGCTTCGGTACCTCTACCTTCAAGAAAATGGTAAACTGAAAATTGTATCTTTCTTCTGAAGGAATTGAATTATAAGGTAACAGTTTCCAATATTTTTCCTATGATTAGTAGATGTGTAATGGATCTGTTTTTCCTCTCCTTTTTATTTTTTATACATATACGTAGCCTTTGTTTTTATAAACCTTTGATTCGTCTTGCATTTCCCAGTATCCGTAAGTATAAAACATGGAAGTACTAATCAGAATTTAAAAATCATTTTAATAATCTTATTGCTATTTTGTTTATTCTCACATGGTGTGTATCAATACCTATTTAATATTGGCAGAAGTTCAAATTTGTGTACCGTGTACCGATACTGTATAATGTGTAGTCTACTGATGCCTCAATTATTTAGTAAGCTAAAAATATATGGATACACACTTATTGTCATATTTATGTAGCTACGTCACAGAGGTAAGTGATTGTTTGTTTTTGTACTGTTAGCTTGCACAATGCAAGATTTTCGTTAAGCACGGTAGCTTCACATGAATGGGCATGATATTATTAGATATACTCCATTAAAAATACACACACAGAATTGTAAAGAAGACTATCAAATGTTCCTAGCTGCTTGATGGCACACTAAAAAAGAAACTTATTATATATGCAGCACAAATACGGTCTTCCCAAAATACAAAAGAAAACACTTACCCTTTTTTTTAATTATTTCAGGAAGGTAACATATTTCACACCTTCTGACAAAATGGTTAACCCAACAACTCAATACGTACCGGAGACAATTTAAGTATCCAGTTAATAATTCCTTGCAAGTTAAAGAATATGTTCGCTATCTTGTCATTGCTACTCATATAACATTTTATCCACTGACGTAACGGAAATATTTCCTTCCATTCTCTTCAAAGCAGCAGCAAGTAGTAGTTAATTAAATTTACGGAGTACAGGTATCTCAGAGTTTGAAATAAATGTTATAATTGATTTGTTGGACGTGTACCTCAAATTCTAAATTTTTTCAGTTTGAAAACAAGTTTTACGAACAGTTAAATGGACTTGCGATGGATTATCCGTTGTTCCCTGTTTTTAGCTGATAATGTATTATTCGTTTTGAAACAGGATGATTCAAATTTGTGAACGATTTCTTAATTTTATACAAAAACGACTCTAACCCTTGTATCAAAATTTAATTAAATACATCCGAAGATAAAATTTACAATGGAACATGAAGAGAATGGTTCTCTAAATTTCCTTGATCTAACTATCTACCTTTGTCACAATAAACTGTGCACCAGTGTGTACTGTAAATCTACCTTAGGAGATATCCATACACGCAAAATCTACCCATTTCTGGCTTATAAAATATAATCTTTGGTATAACTTCTTCTTTAGGCCGTATAACATCTCCAGCACAAAAGTGGATCTTAAAATTAAAATTGATAACATGTTTTAAATAGGATTATGTATTGGTCACCCCAAATTTACACTGTTGCAAAAAATTATCCAACAGACATGTAGTATAAAGCTCCCGAAAAGAAAACAGTTCAAGAGGTTCCGTTTTCTTGTATTTCCAAGACTTAGAGGGCAATTATCCGAGATAATAATTCAAAACTTGTACCCGTACTAGCGAAACCCATTGACAAATCATTTACTGGGTACTAGGTATACTATATTAACAATGACGTATCTCCAGGTATGACTAAGCGTAATCTGTCCACACATCTAAAGGAACACATGAACGATACCAGAAACGAAAGTAGTAAAAGTGGTCTCCCAAAAACATCTTGTAGAATTTTGCCCTATACTATGTGGTAGATATAAAGCTACAAATAAAACACAAAGAAACACATTCGAATTTTTTTAATCTGGAGACTTTTCTCGCAGTGTTCCCATGCCTGACGCTCTGGGGTGCACTCAGTCTCCTATCAAATTGAATACCAGAGTGTCCTTGGTACTCCTGGGCACCTTGGGAAGGTAAAGGGGTCGAGCGTGGGACTGCACACCCCACTTTGTACCCTAGCCCCGGAATATGTGGAGAACTACTTCGACATATCGATGCACCGTTCACGCCACATGCGTATCGCACAGGGCATAACTTTACCTTTTCGTACCTTTATTCTGAGAAGAAATACTAATACAAAATATAGTTACAGTAACCGTCAGGTTTCCTCCTTCATAAACTGTCCTCACTTAAGGTTCCACTTCACGGCAGTGGGAGCAAAAGCGGATATGCAGAAAAGTAGGCTACGTTACATTTCGATTCTTGTATTTTAGCTTTCATTTATCTCAAAATCTTGTCCATAAAGAATGGATTATGTTCCAATTTGAAAGCTTGTATCAGTATGTTTTTATCCTACCAAAAACGTTGTCATCGATAGTTCGTAAGATAAGCACAATTAGTATTATATCTTCTTTGATATTCTAAAGACGACATCTTTTTATATTTTTACGTAGTGCAAAATGTATGAAGTAATAAACTTTTGGAAGAGTAAAATTTTCATAAATTTTGTAATGCATTTCATTGTTTTGTGTGAATTCTTAGTTATCATACATGTATGTTTGACAGTTTCTAAACGTTGTACATGCTCGCCAAAGTATTACAACACAGGTTTTCAAAACATTTCTAAATTTTAATGATTGTTAACTGTAGGCTCACTCACGTCTCAGTTACCAATAATGAGCTAGGAAAAACTAAAATAAAACAAAGCTGAGCCTACAGATGCCTAATCGGCCGCATGGTCTTCCGAAAATGAACAGGTTTAATCACTATCTAAAAATGAATCTGAAAATTATTTTCCAATGTGTTAATTTTACAATGCCCGTTTTTCACCTACACTACATTTTACAACATTACTTCCTCGTCGAAACATTTCCAGTAAACAGACTTTCCTTTATAATTTTAATACTTGAACATAATTCTGACAGTAAGATAATCATCACTCGTTTATAAGAAGAACAAACAGTAATTCATCAAAG
Source organism: Lepisma saccharinum (assembly GCA_022664845.1). NCBI lineage: Eukaryota > Metazoa > Arthropoda > Insecta > Zygentoma > Lepismatidae > Lepisma > Lepisma saccharinum. Next base: position 47,867 of record JAGDQP010005954.1, on the reverse strand, counting down.
CCAATCCGTCTTAAAATATACATTTAATATATATACATACACACACACACACACACACATATATATATATATATATATATATATATATATATATATATATATATATAATATACATATTATAACACCTTCAATTCCTATTCAATCAGAACCAAAAGTATTTTATAGAAGAAGAAGGGTGTCGCTAAATTGTAAGACACCAACAGCAGTATTGAAAATCACTCAAGAATTAAATTCTCAATCAAAAGTTTAAACGTAGTAAGAGGTTCGATGGTAATTTAAGCGGAGTGTGTGTGTGTGGGGGGGGGGGAGCGAAATTCATAAAAGGCAAAAATCTTACACGAACTATATCAGATTTAACTGAAATTCAACACTTACATTGCTTACACACTTACCAACAATCTTTCATTTAATATGTAATTGTAAACTAAGATCCTGAAACACTATCGTAGGTCAAGATTTGAATTTTGGATTTTGGGGGACAAAATTTCTCAAAATTTAATAAAAGTTTTCTTAATAATCGCCTTCAAATCTATTTATCAATAATCAATTTAAAGCCACTTTATCTCATGAAAGCGCTGTGGCGAAACGTAGCACGTTTTTATGTCAAGTTTTGATTAGGTAAATTTATTCACTTTTAATTATCTTGTTATTTAAAACATATACTTAATTTTCAATGAATTTCTGTTGCAATTTAATTTTCAGATTCACACCAGCCCTCAAACGCAACGGCAAGTCACTACCTAACCTGATTTGAAAATTCGAGTAACTACAAAAGGCCAAAAATTACTAAATTAAATTATCGGATAAACAACAATCACCTTTCTAATTTCAATAATAATTCCACATTCTGGCAGCAAACATTATTAAAGAGACCCGACCTTACCAACCTTCACTCAGTCAACATTACTTCCATACCTTTCTCAGGGACTAAGATTCTGAAGCATGATTACGCGTAATAAGAAAACCTCAAGAAACTTCAAAACTCTCTTCGACACTGAGTACAATCCATTAAGATTTACTCACTGTGCAAGACCAACTCTTCCCTCCATTCACACTTCAACACCACTAACGTAGATCAAAGATTATATTTCTCGAAGCTATTATTAAACTGAATGACGTAGAACTAAAACTCACTCACTTGAAAAGCAAATACAAACTACTCACTTTCATTCAATCACTCCTCATTCCTTCCCTCAATTGAACCAGAACTTTCCAGAATGCTAACCACTATTCCAACCGAATTCCAACTGCAATCACTACTGAGGTCTAACCCAAAAAGACAAATTATCGCCTGTATGGCCTGTTCCACTACCTAATGAATATGTATGTCAAATTTGGTGTAAATCAATGCACGGGTGCAGATTATTATTAATAAAGGCATTTCTGTTAGCTGAATTTTAAAATAGGCTGACACAGGAATTAAGTCAGGATTTTTAGTTTGAGGGGATGAAAAGTCAAAATTGGGAGGATATAATTGGCGGTTTGCACGGTTTCTATCGATTTTGACCTTAACAATTTTAAAGTTGGTGGTGTTCTGGAGAATTTGGGGGGGGGGGGGGGCTTGTGGTCTGGCGGAATCGCTGGGGTGCTGGAGGTCGGGCACACCCAAAACTTTCTTCTATTGTGTTGAATGATGTTTAAGCTGTTTGGAGCAGATACGGTATGGAAAATTAATTATTTTTTAATGTTGGCGACACTGAGAACTGGACAACCCGGGATATCTTACATATACCAAAAACTGTTTGTAATTTTACAAAATCTAGGGATTAATTTATGCATGTATTTCTTCTCAGTTACCTATGTAATAGTAATTCTTGCTTAAAGAGGTCTTAGCTTGAAAAGAAAACGATATTTAGAAAAAAGGAAGGCTTATGTTTATTAAAAGAAAAGGAAATTTTAGAAGAAAGCGAACGGTTTTTTTTTTCTATTTACAACAGTAATCTTATATAATAGATCCTAAATAAAATAAAATCGACATACTACATTCCTAGCACTAGCAGAAGATCTACTAATTTGCAAGACTAGAATATAAATGAACCCCAAATCCAAACCCTGTGGCACGGCAGCCTATTAAGGGCCCAGGCCTACCAGCCGGCTTTGGCAGTCATGACGTAGAGGTGAGATATGGTCAGCATCTAGGCTCCTTCTCACCATTAATGCCGATTTTCGTAACCGGAGTCCGCTACCTCTTTATTCAGGTAGCTCTCCAATTGGCCTCACGATGCTGGAAGGAAGCCGCACAGGCAACACCATCTGGAGTACTGTAACGATCACCCGTCCAAGCACTGACCAGACCCAGAGCTGCTTGACTTCGGTGATCTTACGGGAACCGGTAGACCAGCTCGGCTAGGGCGTTGCCAGAATATAAATGAAGGAAAGTAAACATTTAATTTTGCTGAAGAATAAAAATGGAAAAAGTTCATGTGCATGATAATATCGATCAAAGTATAAGAAAGTTCTTCATCTATAATTCAGGGTTTAACATCGATTTGTCTTTGAGATGTTCTTTCAACCTCCATGATATAATTAGCATTATCCTTGTGTGTTTTGCTTCTTACTTTCTGTTAGCTTGTTCCTTATTCAATTAATATTTTGGTTTCGTAACTTTTATTATTTTTCGCTCCCTCGTCCGTAAATTTACGTAAATTTTAAAACAGTATAATCCTAGTAATACGTTTTGCAGGTATTCATTGTTAATATTTATTACTTATACATCATTGTTAGAAAAATCCATGGTTACATTATTGTAATTTTGAAGTTATTTCGAATAATTTTCAACAGTTTTAATACTATCGTATATAGTTTTGCTTGAGAAATAAAACTTTCTTTGATTAATGGGTATTCGAAATGACCAAATGATGAATATATGTTTCGAAAGACCTTTCGTAGTTTTCGATTACGACCAACTCTGGTACAGGAAGGTGCAAGTGGAAAGAAGAAAAATTGTGCTCAACGTAGGTGCTGATAAGCATCTACAGTCCAACAAAGCTGTAGTTGGATTTGGCAACTCTTGTCGATTACAGAGCCGTCAGAATGCGACTGGAAGAATTTTGGAATGCTCAAGCATTCTGGCGGTGGATATGGTCGTGAATAGGACGATTGGTAATTAGAATCTATTCCGTAGGAAATGGAGGGCAGTATGGACGTTGGAAACCATGTGTTAATCTGTAACCGTTATAGAAAAGAAGGTGTGATTAGTTATCCTGGAATGAAATTAAGTATCTTCGACATATTGTGCTAAATTTGTTATGGTTGATCTGCGAAGCAAGAAAGAAGCAAACAGTGGTAGTAAGCTGCAATGAATGTGAATAGAAGTTCTAACGTAGTGGAATGCTGTTTAAAGTTAAAGGCTTGAATAGAAATGGCTAAATCAAGTATAAATTAGTTTAAAAGATCTGATAAAACACGGATTAAATAAACGTAAGTGCAAGTAATTAAATAAGTAATTTTCCTTTCAGCAAATTAAATGTCTAATGCAAGGACTGCGAAACAACGGTTAATTACTTAAAGCTTGGTTAATTAACGGAGCGATAATTTCTCGGAGAGCTAATATTGTAATTAGATGAAAGCAAATCAAATTTTATAAGTGAATGTTGTACTAATCAGAAAGGTTTTCGGTGTAATTCTCAACGACGATAAAATTTAAGCTTTTTGGAAAGGACGTCAAGATAAAAATTAATAATGAAAATAAATGGATGGATGAATGAGAATTGAATATCGAAGGTGAAATTCCGCTTGAGTCTTGGAGGCGTTTCTGAATGAATGTTGCGGGTAGTGGTTTTCAAGTCAGGTTAAGTGTGCTAGGATTGATTCCCTGAAGGGGTTTGCTTGCTGGTAATTATATTCTTGTTAGAAATTGAAGATAATGTGTGTTTTTGGGTTAGACCTCAGTGGTGATTGCAGTTGGAATTCGGTTGGAATAGTAGTTAGCATTTTGGAAAGTTCTGGTTCAATTGAGGAAAGGAATGAGGAGAGATTGAATGAAAGTGAGTAGTTTTTATTTGCTTTTCAATTGAGTGAATTCTTGTTCTGCGTCATTGAGTTTAAGGATACCTTCGAGAAATATTATCTTTGATCTATGTTAGTGGTGTTAAAGTGTGATTGAAGGGAAGAGTTAGCCTTGTACTGTGAGTAAATCATAATGGATTGTACTCAGTGTCGAAGAGAGTTTTTTAATTTCTTGAGGTTTTCTTATTACGAGTATTCATGCTTCATAATCTTAGTCCCTGAGAAAGGTATGGAAGTAATGTCGAGTGACTGAAGGTTTGTAAGGTTGGGTCGTCTTTAATAATATGTTTGGTGCCATACTGTGGTATTATTATTAAAATTAGAAAGGTGATTGTTGTTTACTCGAAAATTTATTTTAGTAATTTTTGGCCATTTGGAGTTATTCTAGTTTTCAGGATAGGTAGTGACTTGCAGTTGTGTTTGAGGAATGGTGTAAATGTGCAAATTAAATTGTAATAGAAGTTCCTTGAATATTAAGTGTGTGTTATAAATAACAAGATTATTAAACGTGAATAAATTTACCTAATCAACACTTGACATAAAAACATGCTACGTTTCGCCACAGCGTTTTCATGAGATAAAGTGGCTTTAAATTGATTATTGATAAACAGATTTGAAGTCGATTATTAAGAAAACTTAAATTAAATTTTGAGAAATTTTGTCCTCCAAACCCCCAAAATTCAAATCTTGAACTACGATAGTGTTTCAGGATCTTAGTTTACAATTATATATTAAATGAAAAATTGTTGGTAAGTGTGTAAGCAATGTAATTATTGAGTTTCAGTTAAATCTGATATAGTTTGTGATAGATTTTTGCCTTTTGTGAATTTCCCCACCCCCATAAATTACCATCGAACCTTACTACGTTTAAACTTTTGATTGTGAATTTAATTCTTGAGTTATTTTATATTGCTGTTGGTGTCTTACAATTTAGCAACACCCTTCTTTTCTATAAAATTTTTGGTTCAGATTGAATAAGAATTGAAGGTTTTATAAATATATATCGTAATGATTTAGTTTGTGTTCATGTTGTTGAAGGATCGTATATGATGTTGTAGCACAGTCGTTTAAATATACGATAAAATCAGGTAGAGTCCGTTCGATCTAAGATCGATTATTATTGTGATTATATGATAAATAATAGAGCAACACACTTATAGACTTAACCGACACCAAGTTTTATTAGGAAAGTTCAATTAACTATATAACGTACAATAACTTTACAGATACTAAATAGAGTGCCCCGTATATGGGCTCTTGTATTGACTTTATTTGTGGTTCTCCTCTTTTGTAGCGACTATTTTCGACTTAGGGTTATGGAGTGGAAAGAGTTTAGATCATGGATACTAACTCCAATCCAAGTTAGCTAAGGATTAGGTATACCGAGTCCAGTCCAAGTCGGGAGTTAGGAAGAATCCTGACTCCAGTCCAAGTCAGAGAGGAAGAGGTGACCACTATTCAAAGCGAGTAAGTGATACTTCTTAGGCTCTTGGCAGGCCTTTTATAGCCCATTTTGGTAGGTGTGTTTCCAATGTTTCCAAGCTTCATCGTTTGGTGTGGTGTCGTCTGCTTCATAGATTTATTATGGAGCATTACATAATTCTTGCCACTTGTGGATTGTTTTTATTATGGTTGTGTTGACACACTAACCTAATGATTCACTTCCCATTACACTCTCCCACTTAATTCAGTTATTATCTCACTGTTGGGAAGTTAATTCACTGAGTTTTTTTATATATTCACTTTTATATTACACTTTATTACACTAAACTATGTAGAAAAGTAATTGATATATATTCAATGGCGTTCTCCGTGGCTTATTACTTTATTCACATATCTTTCTCGTAGTACTTCTTTATTCTATCCACTGATACAAGTTGATTCTCTTGTCGAAATTGCGGGGGGAATCTCACCAAATATTGATTGTTATTTTTTTTTGTGATTGAACATGGCCCAACATGCTGGAGTGTAAAATTTTCTGTGATTTGAGGGAATCTGTACGAAAAATAAAGTAATACTTTTTTATTTTCCTAGAATGATATTTGAGATATTTTTGCATCATAGTATTTCTTCTGTCTCATATGTGATTTACGCATTTTGTTAGCGATTTTCTGGCGTATGTCGTTGAGTTTTTCCCTTGTGATCTGTAGAGTATTTTTAATTCCATACTGGACGTCTGTTACTGTTCTCGGGTTGAAGCCATACATAATAAAGTGTGGGTTGAATCCCGTGTTGCTTGAGATTTGAGAATTGATCGAAAAGACGGTATATGGTACATATTTTTTCCCATGATTTCATGTTGTTTTGGACATAGAATTTGATAATATGTTGAATGCTTCGCTGGGTGACTTCACTCAACCCAGTTGAAGAATGTGAATACCGTGGATTGAATCTTAGTTCAAATCCGCATTTATGTGACATCTCGCGTAGTGCATTGCTGGAATGCACTGGATGTTTGTCTAGAACTAAAGTATTAAAACATCCAGATCGAGGAACAATTTCTTGTTCTAAAAAGTCCATCACTGACATCACATCACGGTCATATTATCCACACTTTTTTCTATGACTAGTCGTGATGTGTTTTCTACGGCTATGGTAACAAACATTCGAACATTTCCTTCTGAGATTATAGGACCTAAAGTGTGAAATATGTAGTGTTCACATAAGTAGCCTACAGAGTGATGCAAAAGTTCACCTTGTGACTTGTTTCGGTATGACTTGAGGCGCTGACATTTGTCACATAGCTTTAAATAATATGCCAATGTTCCTTTCAGCAAGGTACATAATATTTTAACAAAGCTGTTCTGTAGTTTTGTTAGGCCAGGGTGCCCAGCCGTTTTTGATTTGTGTATATATCAAACCATTGCGGTACCATGCTTTTTGCAATACATAATAGCTGTATTTCGCCTCATTCTGGGTGTTTTCTTGTACGATATAGTACCCCACTCTTTAAGCAATGGTACTTTAGTGCACGGATTGTTGTGTAATAATATTTGTGTAAGTGCAGCAATAATATTTGTGTCAGTTGGGTCATTCAGTTGTTCGATTTTAGCTTTTCATTTGTAGGAAATTATTCTATGACGAGCACATTGTCTTCTAGAGCCATTGAACGAAATGCTATTTGTTTCTTAGATGTTTTGACATCGTCTGTTACTTTATGTCTGTTACCTGTTAATTGTTCTTTGTCTTCTTATTTTATCTTAATGTCTTCTGAACTTTCTAATCTCGAGAAGAAATCAGCGGGCATCTCTGAGCTTCTTTTGTGTTTGACATCAAAACAGTAATCAGATAGGAATATTCTATAGCGCGCAAACTTTCCGATTGGATTGTTTTGAGTTTGTAGAGTGGATAAACTTTTATTATCTGTGTACAAAGTAAATTTCTGATTGCGAAGGTAGTAAGAAAATCTTCTTATACAGTACACTATTCCTGCTAATTAATTCTGCCATGTTGAATATCTTGTTTCTGTTTTCGTTAACCTTCTAGAGTAATATGATACTATCTTTTCTTCGTCCTTTTCTGGATATATTAACACGTGAGGAGCTCACCCAATTGATACGTACTGACATCAGTATAGACATGTATTTGTGCTTTTGGATCAAAGTGAAAAGGAGAGGGTGCATTTATTCTATCAAATTTTAGTTGTTCAAAGAGTATACCTAATGATTGATCCCATTTGAATTTTGAATCTTTTATCAGTAATCTCTGAAAGGGTTCAATTCGTTCCGTGAACCGGTTAATATGCGACCTCATGAACGCCAGAGGCCGATGAAACTTCTAAGCTGTCTTCCGTGGTTTTTGAAAATTTTGTATTTTCTTTGCAGCATTACATAATTCTTGCCACTCGTGGATCATTAGGTTAGTGTCTCAACAGAGTCATAATAAAAACAATCCACAAGTGGCAAGAATTATGTAATGCTGCTTAATCAATTTATAAAACAGACGACACCAACACCATGCGGTGAAGCTTCTAAACATTGGAAACACACCTACCAAAATGGGCTATAAAAGGCCTGCCAAGAGCCTAAGAAGTATCACTTACTCGTTCGAATCGTGGTCACCTCTCCCTCTCTGACTTGGACTGGAGTCAGGATTCTTCCTAACCCCCGACTTGGACTGGACTCGGTATACCTAATCCTAGCTAAGTTGGATTGGAGTTAGTATCCATGATCTAAACTCTTTCCACTCCATAATCCTAAGTCGAAAATAGTCGCTAAAAATAGGAGAACCACAAATAAAGTCAATACAAGAGCCCATATACGGGGCACTCTATTTAGTATCTGTAAAGTTATTGTACGTTATATAGTTAATTGAACTTTCCTAATAAAACTTGGTGTCGGTTAAGTCTATAAGTGTGTTGCTCTATTATTTATCATATAATCACAATAATAATCGATCTTAGATCGAACGGACTCTACCTGATTTTATCGTATATTTAAACGACTGTGCTACAGCGTCATATACGATCCTTCAACAACATGAACACAAACTAAATCATTACGATATATATTTATAAAACCTTCAATTCTTATTCAATCTGAACCAAAAATTTTATAGAAAAGAAGGGTGTTGCTAAATTGTAAGACACCAACAGCAATATAAAATAACTCAAGAATTAAATTCACAATCAAAAGTTTAAACGTAGTAAGGTTCGATGGTAAATTATGGGGGTGGGGAAATTCACAAAAGGCAAAAATCTAACACAAACTATATCAGATTTAACTGAAACTCAATAATTACATTGCATACACACTTACCAACAATTTTTCATTTAATATGTAATTGTAAACTAAGATCCTGAAACATTATCATAGGTCAAGATTTGAATTTTGGGGGTTTGGAGGGCAAAATTTCTCAAAATTTAAGTTTTCTTAATAATCGACTTCAAATCTGCTTATCAATAATCAATTTAAAGCCACTTTATCTCATGAAAACGCTGTGGCGAAACGTAGCATGTTTTTATGTCAAGTTTTAATTAGGTAAATTTATTCACGTTTAATAATCTTGTTATTTATAACACACACTTAATATTCAAGGAATTTCTATTACAATTTAATTTGCTTATTTACACCATTCCTCAAACAAAACTGCAAGTCACTACCTATCCTGAAAACTAGAATAACTCCAAATGGCCAAAAATTACTAAAATAAATTTTCGAGTAAACAACAATCACCTTTCTGATTTTAATAATAATACCACAGTATGGCACCAAACATATTATTAAAGACGAAACAACCTTACAAACCTTCAGTCACTCGACATTACTTCCATACCTTTCTCAGGGACTAAGATTATGAAGCATGAATACTCGTAATAAGAAAACCTCAAGAAATTAAAAAACTCTCTTCGACACTGAGTACAATCCATTAAGATTTACTCACTGTACAAGGCTAACTCTTCCCTTCAATCACACTTTAACACCACTAACATAGATCAAAGATAATATTTCTCGAAGGTATCCTTAAACTCAATGACGCAGAACAAGAATTCACTCAATTGAAAAGCAAATAAAAACTACTCACTTTCATTCAATCTCTCCTCATTCCTTTCCTCAATTGAACCAGAACTTTCCAAAATGCTAACCATTATTCCAACCGAATTCCAACTGCTGACCATTAAGGTCTAAACCAAAACACACATTATCTTCAATTTCTAAGAAGAATATAATTACCTGCAAGCGAACTCCTTCAAGGAATCAATCCTAGCACACTTAACCTGACTTGAAACCACTACCCGCAACATTCATTCAGAAACGTCTCCAAGACTCAAGCGGAATTTCACCTTCGATACTCAATTCTCACTCATCCATCCATTTATTTCCAATGTTATTTTTTATCTCGACGTCCTTTCCAAAAAGCATTAACTTTATCGTCATTGAAAATTACACCGAAAACCTTTCTGATTTGTACAACCTTTACTTATAAAATTTGATTTGCTTTCATCTAATTACAATATTAGCTCTCCGAGAAACTATCGCTCCGTTAATTAACCAAATTTTAAGTAATTAACTATTTGTTTCGCGTTCTTGCATTAGACATTTAATTTGCTGAAAGGAAAATTACTTATTTAAATGTGTTAGATGAGTTTGTTAGTACAAAGTTGCACTTACCTTTATTTAATCCATGGTTTATCAGATCGCTTAAGCTAATTTATTCTTGGTTTAGCCATTTATATTCAAGCCATTAACTTTAAACTGTATTCCACTCAGTTAGAACTTCGATTTACATTCATTGCAGGTTGTTAGTACTGTTTCCGCCTTCCTTGCTCCGCAGATCAACCGTAACAAATTTCTCACAATATGTCAAAAATAACCAGATGCTTAATGTCATTTCATATCTTCTTTTCTATACCGGTTACAAATTCGCACATGCTTTCCAACGGCTACATTGCCCTCCATTTTCAAGGGAATAGAATCTTATTACCAATTGTCCTATACACGACCGTATGGACCGGCAGAATGCTTGAGCATTCAAAGGTTTTTCCACTCGCATTCTGACGGCACTGTAATCGACAACTGTTACCAAATCGAACTAGAGATTTGTTTGACTATTTAATAGATAGTTTTAATCAAACATGTGATAAACAAAAGTTTTATAGTAAGATGGATCTCATTGCGCTTGAAGATCACCCTCCAGTCTCTTTAGAATTGAATTTATACAATTTATCCAAAAATAGTAATCTTCATTTTACTTTACGATCATTAAAATTTTTCAATTTCTTATTCCAGGGCAATCTTACCAGTAGCATATTACAACGACGGAAAAACCTAAATTGAACGACTGGGATAAATATCAAGATAAAACAATCAAATCGCAAGTATAAATAAATTTCAACTACGAAAACTCATTTTAATTTGTTTGCCTTTAATCTAACTCAATATTAAAATTCCTTTTCAATTCACTTGATATTTCTTTTAATATACTTTAATTTTAATTCAACGAACAAGTAGTCTAAAGTATCAAAAACAAACAAGAACTAATCATTTAACGAAACCAAAATCAACAATAAACATGAATCCATATTTAATTTACTTTCTGTCAAATTCAAAAATTACTTGAATTTCAGAGGAATCTTTCAAATTTGTAAATTCTGGCAAATTAAAATGAACTTACTCAATTTTTATTTCAAAATTACCATTCAATAACTTACTATTTCATCAATTTTCAACCACTACATTAAAAGTATTAAATCCATTGAGCAAACTTTATATAAAAAATAAGGCAAGATAAACAAATCAAACATTTTCTAGCAAACATTACATACATAGGAAAACAAATAAGAAACAACAATACATTAATACTACTTTCAGACCTTACCTCACCACTCAAACAAATAGTTCCATCAAACATCAAAATAATTTTATCAAAGAAATGTCTAATCATCATCTTTCTACTGAATCAGCTTCTGAAAACATGAATACAGTATTAGTTTCAACTATTACAAAACCTTCATCAATCTCAATCACTATCTATCAAAATTGTCAAAACTAGATTATTATTTTTGACAACTAATACAGTTTTAAATCTGGAATTCAGCAAGGAAAAAAAGTTCTCGTTGACTATATTTAATACAGTCTTCGTAACTACTTTCCTTAAAACTTGATTTGATCCATCTAACTCAGTATACAACAAGATTTAATTTCAGGATTGATTTTCTAGTTTACCAAGAGATAAGACGAAACAAACAAGTTCCCCGAAAATTATCTTTAATCTGTATTTTGACTTTATCAACCTCGCAATCTTTAATTGAACAAAGTCACAATTGATAACTCTTTTATCTCAAAATATCTAGCAGTAGAATATTGCCATCAACTCTTCCTATTCTGCAGAGGATATTTCTAAATTTTTCTAATTCTTCTACCTCTCCAGCTTGTAACTCGTCTACTTCTTTTATTAACATTTTTTCCTCTACAACATCCTCTCTAAAATTTCCTTCAATTGGATATCTGAATGAACTTACACCAACATTAGAATCTCGAAATCTACGACTCATATAATTTCCTCTTCTAATCAACCTTCTTTGATCGTAACCCACTTTGTCACAATCAGCTTCAAAATTAGGGTTTCTTTGAATGTTTCCACTATACTCTGCATTATGGTTTCTCTCCCGTTTCCAGACGGGTTCAACGTCATAACCGCTTCTAATTCCACCAATTAATCCATAACTTCTTAAATCTGGGGCCACTACTTCAACCCTTCAGGCGTTGATCATAAATACTCTTCCATGTGCGTCTTTCTGATTCCTCTTCCTTGACGAACATATTTATCATAATCCTTTTTGGCGCTAACATAATCACTATATTTCATCACTCTCTTCTTTAGTTCAGTAAGTGAACAAAAACGTCCATCTGGGTCACATTTACTTGAAATTCTTGGGCCTAGACCTCACAAAATAATTCTCACTAATTTCCTTTCGTTCTTTTCAAATTCTAACACGGCCGACGCATCTTCAACTATTAAATTAAAAATAGTCTTCCCTTTTATATCCTGATATCAAAATCCCTTAAATGATTCATGTATACTAGACAACACTGCTTCAAATTCAAACTTTTCAAGTAATCCTTTATTGAATCGAATTCCTTCTTCTGCACTATCTTTAAAAATTCTAAAGTCGTCAAACATGTCAGTAACGTCATCAATCTTTCTTCCATCATCCTGTAATTGAAATCTTCCTCGAACGCTTCCACCTTTTTTATCTCGATGGCTGGTAATAACACCTCTTCGGACCCAATTTCTTAAATAAAGTATTGTTTATTCTTCACTCCCCTCTGCACCCCTTCTTGTTGGCTAGTCCAAGGTATTCGAATTTTTCCATTTTCCTTTTCTTCCATTTCCACCTTCTGGCTCAAAATGCTGTTTACCTAATCCTCTTCCAAGTGGATCATAGTACTGTTTCACTAAAGTTTCTCTGTCTCTATTTTCAATGTTACTTCCTTCTTTAAAAATCATATTACCTCTTCCTGGAGTCGAATGACAAATTCCCATACTCACCCATCTTGATTCTAAGTCCAATCGGTTTTCCCGGTAATCCCTCAAAATGTCATGCATAGTCTTTCCTCTTCTATAATTTTGTGGACCTGGAAAAATTCTTTCGTTCGCACACTTCAAATCTTTCTTCATGAGCATTTCCTTTAACTTCTTCATACACTTCATTTCGTAATGAATGTATTCCTGCACGTAGTCACATTTCCAAATGCATATCAATTCTATCAAACTCACCAAAATAAAAATCAACCATTCCAGTTCTATGCACAATTATACATGATCCATAAATGCTTTCATCACAGTCGATATGCTCCTCAATTTTATTTTTGAAATCTGAACTCACTATCCTTGCAATTAACATCGGGCAAGTATTAAAAGAAAATGTCTTTAGACATCTATCCCTAAATACTAAGAAAGCAACAATCGACTATTATTCTAATAAAACTAAAATTCTTAAGTATACTTAACGTTATTCCATTGCGAAAAAAACGAATTCTAAATCAGAACTATCTAACATGACATTCTAAACAAATTCCTCAATATGAAACTATAATTCCAATATTTAATTTTACTCAAACTATACTGCTCTTTCTTATCTTCCATTAATAACTCCGTTATACAACTTTAAATGTCACATCAACACAGAACATATGCACACTCATCAATCAACTAAGTTTTACATTCACTCTATTCTGACTATAAGAAACGTCTCCTATTTTTTAAAGTAAATATATTGAAAATGTCTTAACACTCCTAATCTTAACCAACATTCATACAGGCCAAAGTTTATTCACGTCTGATCCTAACAAACCTAAAGAAAAACTGGTAAGCCTAAACTAACAGTTTGTGGCTACCCTAACCTAAAATAATTCTAGCGTAAGTACATTTAATCAAACAAAGCAATTCCAAGAGCAATCTAACAATCCTAGCTTTCACCTAGACTAATTATTCTGAAGTCTACTTAACCTAAATTAATATTGATTCTGGCACTCTAACCTACATGATTCTAGTGACCTAACCTACAAAAATCTAGAGGTCTAACTTAAAAAGATTCTGGCGTTCCTAACCTTATTAAAAAATGAATTCTGGTGGTGGATATCATGGAGGCTCACTCGCGTCTTATAAAAATGAACGGGTTTAATAATTATCTAAAAGTAAATTTGGAAATTCGTTTGCAATGTGTTTATTTTACAATGCCTGGTTTTCACCTACACCACATTTCACATTACTTCCTCGTCGAAACATTTCTAGAGTCAACAGACTTTCCTTTATAATTTTATTACTTGAACATAATTCTGACAGTAAGATAATCATCACTCATTTATAAGAATAACAACAAACAATAATTCATCAAAGCCAGTCAGGCTTAAAATATATATATATTTATAACACCTTCAATTCTCATTCAATCCGAACCAAAAAATATTTTATAGAAAATAAAGGTGTCGCTAATTTGTAGACACCAACAGCAGTATTGAAAATCATTCAACAATTAAATTCACAATCAAAAGTTTAAACGTTGTATGGTTCGATGGTATTTAAGAGGGGTGGGTGGCATTCACAAAAGTCAAAAATCTAACCCAAACTATATCAGATTTAACTGAAACTCAACAATTACATTCTTTACATACTTACCAACAATCTTCCATTTAATATTTAAATGTAAACTAAGATCCTGAAACACTATCGTAGTTCAAGATTTGAATTTTGGGAGTTTGTGGGAGAAAATTTCTCGAAGTCTCACTCTATTAATTTTTCCTGCCAAATGCTCCAGATACTATCCAGATTTATTTAATTAAAGTTTTCTTAATAATCATCTTCAAATCTAATTATCAATAATCAATTTAAAGCCAATTTATCTCATGAAAACGCTGTGGCGAAACGTAACACGTTTTTATGTCACTAGTCTTGATTAGGTAAATTTATTAACTTCTAATTATCTTGTCATTTATAACACACACTTAATTTTCAATGAATTTCTGTTACAATTCAATTTTCTCATTCACACCGTTCCTCAACGCAACCGCAAGTCACTATCTAATCTGACTTCAAAACTAGAATAACTCTAAAAGGCCAAAATTTACTAAAATAAATTATCGAGTAAACAACAATCACCTTTCAAATTTT